>RJVU01053773.1:2874894-2911376 GCA_003731715.1 Anabarilius grahami
TTAATCCAACCATTTTACAGCTCGGCTTTGAGATCATTTTGAATCTATTTTTCAGTCTTAACTGATACAGGACTGGGATATTGGTTTATTTTGTCCCAAAGCAAAATAATTTTATTGACCATTGCACAGATAGGACATTTACAAAATAGCAAACAGATGAATAAAATACCCAGCATTTTACTCTGTCACACACAAACACAGGAAATGAGTAAAAAAATGTGAAATGTGCCCACTAAACCAGAAGCAGAGACTAAGGTGGAAAGAGTGACACCTTTTCCTGAAACTCATCTCCGAGAAGTCGCCTGATTTTGCCTTCAAATTTCATCTGAGTGGAAAGAAACAGGAGAGATGGACAGAGACCCAGTTACATCACCACAACTCCCACCACAGTGCAAACACAAGACAAAACCTCAGTACACTGTTCAACCATTGATGTCCTAATTAATGCCCAAAGTGAAGATCAACAATTAACAGGTAAAAGTGTATACAATATTTATTGACCTAAAGAAAAAATGTGAGTGATACAACATGCTTAAAAAGGTGAGGGCAACACACAAAAACTTAATCTCCTTTTTCTCTCTAATGTGATCACAGTTTAGTTGCATTAATACCTTGTCCAGAAGAAACTTGCTCCGTCCCAATGAATTCAGGGTGATCTTGTGAGAGCCCACTAATGTAAAGTTACTAGAGCGCTGAGCACTCAGGCCAGGCAGAGTAGCAGCTATAATGAACAGAAGAGAAATATCAATATCTGATACCATCAATCAACCAACGATTAGTTAAGGAACTTAAATACTTACACATCACACTCTGGTTAGACTTCTAGGAAAACAAAAATAGACACTTGGATGAGCTGAGGTTGTTTATCATTCAACAATATTTCATTGACAAATTTTGTGCCAATTTAAAGACACATTGGACCTCATTCATGAAACATAAGCAGAATTATTTTCTGAATCGTGTGTAAAAGTATTCTTATGCAAGTTGTAACTTTGAATTGAATTACATGAATTCAAAAAGAATGATTTTATGAACATTATAACAATTACAGAAAATGCAGAAATTTGTTTAGCTCATGTTTTATGAAACAGAGAGAGAAGATGCATACCGTGATGCTGTGGAGAATCTTCTTGGGAGTCACCTAGAAACACAAACATTTCTGTTGCAGCTGTGTAATGATAAAAGTAATAAAACACTCTGCTCTCTCAATATGTGTGAAAGTGTACGTACCCTTGACTTTGTTGAGCTGCGGAACTGCTGAGCATTCACACTGCAGGTATTACTCTGAGTACTGGACTATAAAACAAAGAAATACTCATACATAACACCTTATTATGAACTAGTTTAATATGGAAAAACGTAAGCAAAACAGTTTGTGAGGGGATATTTCCTTTCGAACTAATGAAAACTAATGTTTTTGGTCGTATATGAGATGTACCTACCAAACTGTAGACCTCAACATCAATCTCAAAACTGGAGCGAATGTCTTGTCTGTGGAAGCAAAGATTAAACCAGGGTAAATCACTACTGTTATATTTAAAAGCCTTCTGCCAAAAACAGTGTGCCATTTTAAACTCTGACATCAGTTTAAAGAAGCAGCAGAGCATTTTATGTAGTGTATGGACTCACAGTGTGATGGAAGTTGGGAAGGAGATAGTGTCTCCATTTTGGGCATCGGCAGCTGTAGCCAGAGGCGTTGCGACAATGTTACATGGGCCATAACGGACCAAAACTAAGAAGTAGTGCGTTGGACGGCCTTTATAGAGACAGCAGCCAGAACAAATTGTATGTAAACACTGTCCTTGTACAATCAAGATTTAACTGCTTCCATTAATAAATGGATTAACGCTCACCTGTGCGAGCAGAGCACACAAACTCCACCTTGAGGGGCAGCTGGATGCTGCTGATGCTGACAGTGCCCCTGCAGGCCTGGAGAGATACATTCTGGGATTCTGGTTTTCCAGACTCACCCTCTCTCAGCCTGCTGACCTCTGCCAGTAAAGCTGCTCGCTTCTCACCTGTATTTCAGGGACAGATTAGAGCCAAATCAGAGCATGCAGCTTCAGTGATTTGCAGAAGGTTCAAGCTTTTTCACTAGGGTTCTACTGTACTTACTGGAGACAAGCAAAAGTTTCTCAGCCTCAGCCTCCTGCTGGGAACCCTTCCCATGTTCCTCATCACTGCAGCAGCTCAGAGCCTGTAGAGTCTGTGTGATGATTGTCTGCAACTTGGCTGCCTCCTCGTTTAAAGCCTTAAACAGACCAAATACAATCACCTGAATCAAATCCTGCATGCATGACGACTCCTAAAATACCCTAGACTACGTTTCTCTACAGGTAGACAAATTAATTCATTATCTATAGACCCCTTTTCAAACCTTAATTCTCTCCTTGATGTTGATGGGCTTTTTTGAGGTCTTTTCTTGAACCGGCTTATGAACTCCAGGGGTCAAGCTCTGAGTAGAGGGAGGGTGGATCTTCCTCTGTGAGCGGTAGGCGTCAATGCTGTCAATCATAGGTAAAACAACTGTAAATCATAATGACCTGTGTATGTGATTTAAAAATATCCAAGAGGTAAATACCAGTGGCTGACCGAAATCTAGAGAGCTGAGTTGCTCATGACCGATATAATACTCTTATGTACTACAGTTTAAATGTTTGGGGTCAGTAATATATTTTCACTGCATTTTTAATAAAATAAATGCAGTCTTGGTGAGCATAAGATACTTTCTTTTAAAAACTTCTAACAAAACCAAACTTCTGAATGGTAGTGTATATTATTATATAAGAAAACCGGCTGTCAACCAGTAGTATGCATCATGCCTTACCAATTCAAATTATCAAGACGGATAAACACAGTGATAGGGAAGCGTACCTGTATAAAGGTGGAACATTTTCAGCAGGACTAGCTGTCATTTCTTCAGGTGAGGGTGGTTGGAATGATGGCTCAGACACAGTGATTTCAATCTTTTGTAGGAACATTAAAAAAATGGCCTTGTTAACCACCTAATACATTTATATCTATATCATTGATTACATTCTTACACTGTCACTAAAAGTTGCATGCATCTGTATATTTGAATTTCTCATCTACACAAAGGAAAAAAGATGCAAATCAATGACTGGGATTTAATTTCATATGAAAAGTGGCATAATTATGCTAAAAGTCATATTAATAAAACATTAACAATCACTTGGGTTTCATAGGCTACAAAATATATAGACATATTAATAGATTGAACACAATTCTAATGCAATTTCTCCCATTCACTGGCTGCCACTACAAGAACAATTAAAATATCTGAAACCAGGCCAGTATACCAGTGGTGTGACAACAGCCTCCACAGATTTGCTGAGAGGAGAGAGGATACAGCTGGGCGGCAGGGTTAGAAAGTCCTCTTCAGCACCTATGGTGGCGATCTCCTGTTTCCCCTCTATTTCTCCTTCACCATGGTCAACAGACTGGAGCTCCTTCTCTTCATCCATTGCAGAACTGACATCAGGAGTTTCTACACTCTCTTCACACATCTCGCTGTGGTCAAGAGGCTCCTCATTTAATGTGACTATGACCAGTTCTGGTTTGTCTTCCATTTCAACTGTGACCGGTTCTGGTTTGTCTTCCATTTCAACTGTGTCCGGTTCCGTTTTGTCTACCTTTTCAGTCTGTGATGAATTGCTCTCATCTTTCTCCAACTCCACCTCCTCTTCCTTATTTCCATCTTCACCTTTATCTTCCATTTCTGCGTGCTGTAGAACGTCCTCAAACATCTTGTCAATTAATGTGGAGGTGCTCAAAGCCTCAGGTTCTGTTAAAGAAATATATGTGGTATTTATGGCAAATATGGTAGTTTACATCAGATCCAACAGATTTCAGGAAGCACATTTACCTGTTGAGGTATAAAGTTCTTCATTGGGGAAACGGATGTCCACAGTACATGGAGGTGTGGTGTTCAGACTTCCATCAAATACCTTACTGTCACCTTCACAGGAGCTGAATTCAGTTCCCTTTAGCTCCTCCTGCAGAACAAATAAAGGCTGAAACTAGGTTTTGCCCTACATTTACAATTAAAATGGTGCAAAAGTGAAAGTTACGTGACGTGTAGCCAACTATGGTGTCCCATACTTGGAATTTGTGCTCTGCATTTCACCCATCCAAGTGCATACACACAGCTGTGAGTATTGAACACACCATGAACACACACCCAGAGCAGTGGGCAGCCATTTTTTGCTGCAGCGCCAGGGGAGCGATATGCGGTTAGTTGCCTTGCTCAAGGGCACCTCAGCTATGGGTAATGAGAGTGGAAGAGAGCGCTGTTCATTCACTCCCCCCACCTACATTTCCTGCCGGTACTGAGACTTGAACTCGGGTTACAAGTCCGACTCTTTAACCATTAGGCCACAAATGCCCCTGAAAGTGCGGAACAGAGCTAAACACTGTTCTCCCCAAGTGAGACTGCAAAACAAATCACTTTGCCTCAGTGACCATAACGCTGCATTCACAACGCTTGATTGAGAACATGTCTAATGCTTTTTGCTGACGTGACCATCATAGTGACAACAGCCAATAACATTACTTTCCGGTGTTGCATGAACGCAATTGGCTAGCTTCATAATTCAGTTCGGCAACGCATGACATCACCCATTCAAAGTAAATGAGAAGCTTTAATGCCGGCGCCCCATGTGAATGCACCGTAAGCATATACAGGAGGATGAACAAAACCAAGGGTGAAGAAAACCACAAAAAAAGAAGAAGAAAAAAGAAAACAAAATAGAAGCTGAAAAATCAAATACACTTCAACAAATTGTCTCAAATACATGCTCACACTCCCGGGCTGTAATGGAGGCCACTGGAGTTTTCGAGTTTTCCTGTAAACCCAGGGAGAGGATGTAGATGGAGATGCCCTCTGGGAAAATGGATATTATTTACTTTTGATCTAAACTTCTAAATGCCCTAAAACCAGACAAGATTCCACAAGGAGCACAAAAACATCATAACCTGATTGGCTCACCTCAGTGAGGGAGGAGTCAGACAGACTCCTCTTCAACCACATGTTGTCTGCCACTGGCTGAACCTTCAATAAACGCAACTCATCCTCACGTGCCTGCATAAGAGACAGTTTATCTTAGTAACAAAACAAATCCTGATTTGTTTTTGAAGGGTTGAATAGTCAGAAAAAAGGTCAGGTGGGAGAGGCAGATCTACCTGGCGTATACGAGAGGCCTCTTTACTGCTGGGTGTCACTGCAGCGTTCAGCTGCTGTTGGATGCCATGCACAAAGCTGGAGAGATTGCGTGTGCAGGGGGTGGAGGGACCAGGGCTGTTCAGAGGCGTCGGAGCTTTGAAGCGCTGCATGCGAGAGCTAAACTCTCCCTCACCTTTCATAAAAATACACATTCAGAAAGCTGGCCACAATTAAACAGCACCTTTGAAATAATACAGAATGCAGTAAATGAAGAAGCAGTTGTGAAGTGAAGCCGGTGCGTATGAAAATACTCACCAATGTGACAGATCGCCGAGGTCATGCTGCCAGCGCAACCCTCAGACCCGGGGTCAGACAAGCAGCGCTGGACTAACCCAGTCCCACCTGACCAAACAGAAAAAGGACAATTCATTACTAAACTTCGGAAATATAATTACAAAACATGCTTAAAATCATATCAACAGCACATTTCCAAACACACTGAAGCAATAAAATGAGCATGCGTTATAAAAGATAATGAAAGGTAGTTAATAAATAACATGGCCATTTTGAACTTTTTTTCTACATCAAGTTTTTACATTCAAATTCAGATTTAAAGGTAAGTGCATTTTGTAGATGATTTAAAGGGTCAACATTTTCCCCTCTACAACTTTTAGTCTTTTTTGCAGTTCCTTTAAACAGTTTTGTAGTGGGGCAAGTTACATTTTAAAAGTACAGATATTGTATGTAGCCTCCATGCAGTCATAATACAAAATGCATAATAATTATACAAGATTAGCATATACAAAAAAAAGTTAGGGCCATACGGTTCTAAAGTGTTAGATTTTATTTAATAGGCTTGCTATTATAGAAAGGAATAACAAACATTACATGTTCAATGAAAACAAAATTACTGTTTCCTTTTATGTGCCATTCTGAAATATCAAAAGATGAACAACAAAGAACTTGTTGAACATCTTTTAATAACTAGAGTGGCTGATTATAATAAGCATCATTATACAACCACAAATTTCTGCAGTGAAAATATAGTATCCCATTCCCAAATTTCAAAAAGAGTGTTGTGAAAGTTGGCTTTTTGAGTGATTTTACAAATGGATAAATTTGAATTCTTACCATCTCGTCTCTGGCTGAGTTGCTGGACCCTGGAGCGGATGGAGGATATGGCTGGGGTGTCTGGTTTCACCTCTAGCTCTGCCAACCTCAAGCGCGTCCTGGCAGGGGATTTTGTAGGGTCCAGGTTCTCCTCTCCCCCTGCTGCCAACCGCCTTTTCTTCAACACATTTTCAAGTTCTGGAAACATTAAGTGGCTTAATGGTTAAACTGACAATGTCACATATAATCTTAAAAGTGTATATAAACAATAAAGCTCAGCTGCAAATGAAAAAGCTCAAGCTGACATTTTTTAGACTTCTCAACAATTAACAAATTAATATACT
This sequence comes from Anabarilius grahami, assembly GCA_003731715.1. NCBI lineage: Eukaryota > Metazoa > Chordata > Actinopteri > Cypriniformes > Xenocyprididae > Anabarilius > Anabarilius grahami. Next base: position 2,881,531 of record RJVU01053773.1, read on the forward strand.
AATAATATATACTATTAATATACTAATACACACTTGTGTGTATAAAGCGTGAAGGAGTGAAAGGTGAAAACACATTCTTACCACTACAGGCTGAAGTGTTTTCCTCCAGTGGATCTCTCTGTCTCTTCTGATTTTCCATCTTTTCACCTGACAGTTGAAAAACAGCTTCAAATTCAGCGAAATTAACTTTAATTTAGAGTTTACAACCTATTCAAGAAAAAAGACTGGCCACAGTCATAAATCAGGTATATCTGAGATATTAGTTATTTACTTATGTGAAATACGACATATTCAGAAGTGTTACTAACTTTGTTTACATTGTACTGTAGAAAAATGGATATAGTTTTATTTCAAATCTTCATATCAACATCAATAAACTACGAACGTTGTCGTCGATGTGAGATTACAGATTAATCTAAACGATCTAATTAACGTTATGTGTTTTTCATATATCGACAGTTTAAGAGGCCAATGAGCTGCTAGCAAGCAACCATTGTTGAACATTGATTGTTGAAAATACGAAATCCAAAATGGACGGAGACATAAAGAGTGAAAAGCTATGGTTTGCGTTTAAATATATTATATAATTTTGTCAGGTTTATTGTTAAAATATATTTATCTTACCTCAGTAAAAGAACCGTGTCAGAGTTGGTGGAGTTTTCAAACGTCTGACTTGTCTGTCAGCTGAGCTCGAGCGTTTGAATTTCCGCGGGCGCTCCGCGCATGCGCAGAGCATCGACTCACGTCAATCCGTACAGCCCTCCGGTGGCCTGATGATGGCGTCATGAAATGCAGGGATTTACATAATATTTGCACAAATTTAAACAATAATATTTATATAAATGTTCAATTCCCTTGTACCTGTTGTGTATGCCTAACATTAGATAGTGTAACAGATAAATTGGTATAAGCAATCAGATTAAGAGAAATCCTCATTCTCATTAAAAAAAGAAAAATCTACACATCTGACTACAAATGCCATTAGAAGAGACAAAATACAAAATTTAGACCAGACAGTAAAAGGTATATTTTACTTTATATGAATCTTTTTGCTTTCTCTTTCTTCATACTGACACATTTATGTGTCCAGCATGTGCCAGTTCCTCCTCACTGACTGTGTCCACCTTAACATGAGGTGTTTTTGCATGATTTTATTCAATAACCTTTATCTTAGAAGGCTTAACACATTTAGAGACTACAACGTGACTTAAAGAGGCTCTGTAGTTGCTTCTTTCTTTGTGCCATTCTGAAATATCAACAGATCAATGCGATAGTTTGGATTAAACATCTTTTAATAACCAGATAGGGTGAATATAACAGACGACATAAAAATACAAAGACAAAATTCTGCAGTGAAAATATATTATCCCATTTAAAAATTTCTAAAAGAGGAGAGTCTGTCTCTCAAATTAGAACAGAACGAATGGTAACAATATTGACACAAATAACAACAATATAAAAAAGGAAAACATTGTTTTCTACCAGAAAATATAGTGCACCTGTTTTACTTCATGAATCTACATAAGCAGTGTAAAAGATAATTTTTCTCAAGCAAAGTGATTTTGAAATATACTTGCAAGTTGATGTAACGTTGACATAAAATGTAACGTATAATAAAATCTTCCATAAAACTGGCCCCTATGACCTTCATACTTTGCACTACAAATATTATCAGTTTAACCATTGACAAGAATTTTGTTGTGGTACATTGACACAAGCTACAGTCACTTCAAAGTGCAAGTGAAAATGTCTTCATAGCACAAGCCATGACAGCCCAGAAAAAAATAGCAGGAGCCAAGTGCGCTAAATTCTTGTAATCTTCAGGCTGCACAGCAACTTATACTTAATGCAAGTGATATTAATGTCTTATGGAACAGCTACAGAATAAAGAAGAATATTTGTCATTATTCTAATTCTACTGTTGTGAAAAATACACTTAAATGACCACTTCTTTGAACAGATATACCCAATAATCACTATAACGAACAATCTGTAGACAAAAGCAACAAAACAGCCTAACGCGAAAAATTCTAGAAAACTACACTCGTCATAAAAAGATGTGAGGTATAAAAAAGCAGTTTCAGAGATGCTTTTTATTAGTGCCTGAACTACATAGACAGATTAAGACTTTACCTTCACATTTGTAACCTTGTGCCATTTAAAGTGAGTCACTGAATTCTACCCTCATTGTTTGTATTCACATTTTCCAAAACAAAACGCAAGAATCTGTTGAGAACTTAAAATAAAGTCACCTGTAGGCATTTTGAGGTGTATGCAACTATATAAAAAACAAAAAAATATTGCCTCAAATGCATAAAAAAAAAAAAATAAAAATCACAGCTGAAAACAATTCTTCAAATATAAATATATATATGTAACTTTAAAATATTCTTCTTTATTAGTTATTAGTTTTATTGAAGTTCGGGTTAAAGTAAATCACGTTGACAGTGATGTCATCACGGTACATGCGTGCTAAATCACTAGGCAGAGCCAGCATGGTTGCCAATCTCTCCTGGTCCATCTCTCCATACTCATTTGTGCCAAGCGCATGGCGAATCAAGTGTGTGGCTCCATTCAAATCCAAAGCGGGCGTTGCCCTGGCCCGTCGCTGCAGCAGTAGCTGCTGCATTTGTCCCAAGTTGAGCTGGCTGGCTGAAACTGGAGCCTGCAGATGAATACCTGTCAGATGTTCCGCCACAAGCCTGACTGCCTCATCGTTGTTCATCTCGTCCCAGAGACCATCAGAGGCCAAAATCAAAAATCGGTCCTGTGGCCGCAACCGATGGTAAGTGACTTCTGGTGTGGCCTCCAAGTAAGGTGGGGTGAGAAAATTAGGTGGAGCATACTGATAAAGATTCAGTGCTTCTAAGTCTGAGTCTCCATTCTCTAGAACACTCTGCTGTAGCTCACGACTCCACTTAAAGCGCACGTCCCCAAACGCACGCAAAGGCATCAGGACCCCGAGCAGCCTGTCATCTACGATTACTGTTTGCCGTTCACTGGCCGGGTGCTGCCGCCATATCCGCTCCAGCTCGGTAACGTTGGTAGCATTGTGGTCTTGTGTGAGTGGAAGAGCACTCCAGCTCCCATCATCCTCCTGGACACCCAACACTGCCCGACAGTCTCCTGCATTTGCAACATGCACACCCTCTGGTCCAACGTGAGCCACACAAGCTGTGCAGCCAGCGAAGGCGGCCTGGATGGCCGTGTTCCGCATCAGGTCATTTGCGAGCGGCACCTGTGCCTCAAGGGAAATATCTGTGTCGAGTCGCTGGAATGCGTAGCTGAGAGCATCAGTAGGGCGCATGCCGTCACCATGTTCTTCACTCGCCAGAAGCTCCTGCCAGTAAACACGCAAATGATCGACGTAGAGGGCTGCTGACTCCCTGTAGTTGTAGTCATTATGGTGCTTATACCACTGCAGAATGGGCGGCACGGGTCGTAAGGTCTCCATGGCGGCCTCTAGATCTTCCAGTAAAGACTCTGCCATCATCGACACAGCAATGTAATAAGGCAGGCGCTCGCTGACCGCTTGAGCGCACGCATGTCCGCCGTGTCCATCAAACACACCGAAAAGCATGCCACGGGTCTGAAGGCAGTTGGCACTACTACGTCTGTCCTCTAGCGGAGTGTTGGCTGAAAGCTGGTTACTCTCAAACCTCAGCACCGGACTGGGACCACCACGGCGATCAAATTCTGGAATACGAACAGACTGCTCGTAAGCACGCAGAACAGCATCGATCTGCAGCCGGCTCAACTGGAAGTCCATTTCATGTCTTGGAGCACACAGTGTGTTCTCTCCTTCCTGTCCTGAGCTTTCATCTGATCGGCCACTACGGGAGGAGAAGCTCCGGGCTTGAGAAGGGCAGGTTCTAGACAGTTTATCAGGTAAAACATGCTGGCTGGCTGCAAAGAAACTGGACAGATGTCTTCCACCAGTGTGAAAGAGGAGTCTTGAACACAAATAGCCAGACATTACTTCCTGGATGCAGTGACTGAAGCAGTCTACAACTCCAGCATCTGGAAACACACAAAGTGAGATCTCAATATTTCGTAACAGACCGACTTAAATTGAAATCTGAAATCACATTAAATGAACAGCAATGTGCAGATTGAAAGTTGCAGAAATAGTTGTTATTAGAGGCTAACGTTAGTGATATAACCAACAAAGATTAAGAAAATGTTAATAATACATATAGTTATGAACTAGTCCATCCCAAAACCTTTAAACTATAGATGTGTCTGCAATGTAATAAATCCAACATTATCGATTTCTCATATCTGTGAGGGTCAAAATAAAATCTATATAGCCTTACGTATGAACAGTTTACTTTTAAACCCTGATTTTAAAGTGAAACCTGCTAGCTTTTCACGCTAACATACCGGGTTTCGTAATAACTGGCACATTTGACGGTTAATTTTACATTTTAATTATGTTTGTCTGCAGATATGTGTAATTGAACACATATGCTGGAACTGTCGGTGGAGCAATTCCCTCAAAGAGCAGCTTTAATATGAGTGAAATGCTGAGTCAAACAGACACATACCTGCCACTGTTCGCCGAATGATCTTCTTCTGCTCTTCAGTTCCTTCATCGTCGCAGTAGGTTGCAAACGTGCTGCTTCCAGCGCCCCCTACAGTCCTGTGTGTACTCAACATTTCACAGATGACCTATTTTTTAGTTTATATACACTGTATGTTTCATAACTAAATATATATACATGTGCATCTAAAACAAATAATATAAATAATTAAAAAATTATAAATAAATCCAAAATAAATGATCTAAATTTATTTATTTACGATTTTCATGAGCGGCTCAAATCACGTGATTCAAAAGAGCGGCACGTTATGGAGCGGGAATATGAAGTTCTTCCGTTGAAATGTTGTTAATCAATCAGTAAAATTAATGCAAGAACTGAAGGATTTAGACGACTCTGGCCACATCAACATTATTAAATAATTTATTTTGTATACTTTAGGATCGTAGTCCGTGGATATGATGTAAGCTAACCAAACCCTTCAATCGTTAAGGTAAATATGGTGGTGTCTAACGTTAGTGAAGTTGAAGAAATGTTTCCTTGTTGTTATTATTGCTATTTATTTACAGTTTATATAGCATATTTTAACAACATTTTTATATTTTTTTGCAGGAAATAGTGACCACGCGTTGGTGGAAAGGATGGTTTAATGAGTCCAGTGAAATGAAAAATGGAAGGTCAACATCTTATCATAACAGAATATAACTTTAATTTTATATACAATATAATAACTTTCATTAACAACATTAGCAAACACAATTACGTAAATAATATAGATAGATTTTGGCAATCTTTACCGTATGTGTGTATATCTTAGACTAAGTATATGCAACTGACAAATGCATAACTGTAGATATCATATATTCATATACTTATGGGCACTATTGATCTGTAAACAATTATGTAATGTTTTAATGACTAATGAAAGTTATTATTTCAGTTTCTAGTAAAATGCTTTAACGTCTCTCTGGTTTGTTTTCTGTTGAAATGTACCTGAAGTGGCAACATACCCTTATAATTTATATATAATTTATATTATAATATTATATTGTTTTATTGCACAGTACTCATCTATTGTGCAGATCCAAGTAAGTATTTTGCTTTACAAGCTATAAATGATTTAACAGTGTTCACGTTTTCAGCTACCAAGACAGATTTGCGTCTGTTACTGGAATGTCTGAAATACCAGATGAAATGGCCTGGCTCACAGAAACAAGCCCTTCTCACTATCATCTCTATCTGCAAACAAAGTGGTCTGATTTACAGCTCAGAACATACTCATATGACACAAAAATATGACCTGCACAAAAATATTTGACTTTAATGACACTTTTTGATTGTCTTTAATGATTTCTTTGTATCAGGTCAGTATGTAGAGTTCTTCAGAGAGATTGGAGGAATTTCCTTCATCTATAACCTGTCAAAGTCCAGCACTTTCTCTCAGGTTAAAGAGACCGCTCTATTTACACTTGCATCCTTAGCTGAATTGCATGGTATGTATGCATTATATATGCAGTGCCCTCCACAATTATTGGCACCCTTAGTATTATTAGCAAAGGCGGCTGTGAAAATAAATCTGCATTGTTTATCCTTTTGATCTTTCATTAAAAAAATTCACAAAATTTTAACCTTTCATTAAAGGAAAAGAATTGAAAGATGGGGGAGAAACTCACATTATGAAATAATTTTTTTTCTCTAAAATATGCTGGCACCCTTTTATTCATAATTTTTTCAACCTCGTTTTCCCAAGATAACAGCTCTGAGTCTTCACCTGTAATGCCTGATGAGTTTGGAAAACACCTGACAAGAGATCAGAGACCATTCCTTCATACAGAATCTCTTCAGATCCTTCAGATTCCAGCTCCATGCTGGTGCTTCTTCTCTTCAGTTCACTCCACTCATTTTCTATAGGGTTCAGGTCAGGGGACTGGAATGGCCATGGCAGAAGCTTCATTTTGTGCTCAGTGACACATTTTTGAGTTGGTTCTGATGTTTGTTTTGGATCATTGTCCTGATGGAAGATCCAACCACGGCCCATTATTGGATTTCTAGCAGAAGCAGTCAGGTTTTGATTTTTTATCTGTTGGTATTTGATAAAATCCATGATACCATGTATCTGAACAAGATGTCCAGGACCTCCAGCAGAAAAATAGGCCCACAACATTAAAGATCCAACAGTATATTTAACCGTGGACATGGGGGTACTTTTTATCTATGTGTGCACCAAACCCATCTGGCGGGTTTGCTGCCAAAAAGCTCTTTTTTAGTTTCATCTGACCATAGAAGCCGGTCCCGTTTGAAGTTCCAGTCGTGTCTGACAACTGAATATGCTGGAGATTGTTTCTGGATGAGAGCAGAGGATTTTTCTTGAAACCCTCCCAAACAACTTGTGGGGATGAAGGTGCTGTTTGGTAATTTTTTTTTAGGCTTTCTGAGACTCAAGACTCAACTAATTTCTTCAATTCTCCAGCTGTGATCCTTGGAGAGTCTTTGGCCACTCAAACTTTCTTCCTCACTTCACATTAGGATGATTTAGACGCACGTCCTCTTCCAGGCAGATTTGTAACATCTTTAGTTGATTGGAACTTCTTAATTATCTCAGTAATTAAGCAGTCGTGGCCTAATGGATAGAGAGTCGGACTTGTAACCCAAAGGTCATGGGTTCGAGTCTCAGGTCCGGCAGGGATTGTCGGTGAGGGGAGTGAATGTCCAGCGCTCTCCCCACCCTCAATACCACGACTGAGGTGAGACCCTTGAGCAAGGCACCGTTCCCCCAACTGCTTCCCGGGCGCCGCAGCAATGGCTGCCCACTGCTCCGGGTGTGTGTTCACTGCTGTGTGTGTTCACTTGGATGGGTTAAATGCAGAGCACAAATTCCGAGTATGGGTCACCATACTTGGCCACATGTCACTTCACTTTCACTATCACTTTCATTATTGCCCTGATAGTGGAAATGGGGATTTTCAATGCTTTAACTATTTTCTTAGAGCCACTTTCTATTTTGTGAAGCTCAACAATCTTTTGCTGCACATCAGAACTATATTCTTTGGTTTTACTCATTGTGATGAATGATTACGGGAATTTGGCCTTTGTGTTTCCTCATGTTTATACTCCTGTGGAACAGGAAGTCATGTCTGGACAATTTCATGCTCCTAGTCACCCTGGTGTGCTAAAAAATGTAAATATGAATGGGAATATACTTCAGAGATATTTTACTCAAGAATCTCTAGGGGTGCCAATAATTGTGGCTAACATGTTTTGGAGAAAAACATTTATTTCATAATGTGATTTCCCCCCACTTTAAATTGTTTTACTTCGATGAAAGGTTAGAATTTTGTGAATTTTTTGAATGAAAGATCAAAAGGATCTTTCCTTTTTATTTCTGTGAGGTCTTTTGTTGTCTAACGCTGGGATACTATTTATTTGAAGATTTATTTTCACAGCGACCTTTACTCATATTTACTAAGGGTGCCATTAATTGTGGAGGGCGCTGTCAATAATTGTATTGTTAAAGAGATAATATTTAACTATAAACATATTTTCTCCCTGCAGAGAGCTGTAAACAGACAATGTGCAAAGAGGAGACGTTTCGTGACCTAGCGCAGCATCTGGAACAGAAAATGCCACTTACGGAGAAAAGAGTAGCGGTGTACATGCTGTCTGTATTGGTTGCCAACAACAGTAAGATTCATCATAAAACTTACATTTACATCCAATGAGACCATTCCTGTGCTGATAATGTGGTTTTATCCAAGTTTTTCCAGGCAAGCCTACTGTGAATTTTGAATTGACATTTCCGGTTTGTGGAACTTCCATTCAAAAAGACTGAAACAAATAATTTCTAAATATAAGCTTGCACTACAAATAATCATTATCCATCAGTTTGACTGAATGAGCTGTAAATATTCCTTCATGTTTTATTTTCAGACGTCAGGAGAGTAACACTTGGTATTTTAATGTGACATGGTATCACAAAAATATCTGTGGCAAGAGCTCTTTTCAGTCGCTGCTTTCTTTTCCTCCTGATTATTTTCTCTTTTTTTTCCCCCTTTGTATTCCGCTGTAACAGTATGAAAAAAGACAACATATACAATGCATTTGTGGTCTGTTCTCCCAATTTAATTAGCGATATATCCCATGAATAATTCACTGGAATGCCCTAAGTATCTCTCGTTTTTGTCCCCAAATCCTCACATCTCTCCAGATTTGTTTTGACACGGATGCTTTAAAATGTAATTGTCTCATCTTTTCACTTCTAATCACAATTAACAGCATTTACTGGACTGTTTATAAAACAGGTAAATATAACTTATTATATGTCAAAATGACGGAAAGCACTTTGAAATATTTTCACGCAATGCTAAAATTAATGAACACTTTTGATTAAGGCAATGTATGTTAATATAACACAGATATATATTACCACAGTGATATTTACCCCATCCGTAATATTGCTGCGGAAAGAATCGCGCTTTTAGGGTTATTCGTGGTCTGTTGAAAGTACTTTGTTGATGCTTTTACACTTTTAATGGTTTGATGGTTGAACGGTGAGTAGAATAATGTCATCAGATTGTGCCCAGTTTTTTATTTTTTTTTAAAGTGCATTTTTGCAATCATAGCGACAATTTCACTGATTGTTTACAGTTTAACGGAAGTTACATCCATAATTCACGCAAACCGTCATGAGGAAAAAGGTCGATAAAGTGGGAAGAGAACAAGTTGTCAATTCACAAATGGTTTGTGAATCTGTGTTTTGTGTTCCAGGATGTGGACAGACTCTTGCTAAGACCTCCAGGTGTATCGAAACCTTGCTCAGTTTGTTCAGGTACACACATTAAGTTCAGTTTGGTCGGGTATGCATCATTATCTGCCATTATATAATATATTGTATACCTTTACATTTAAATTTGTCATGTCACATGACCACCTGTATGGCGTTAATTGGGGCGAAACTGTGAAAAAGTAATAAGTGAAGTGTAGGAGGCCATTTACATAATGTTAAAACACAGTTTTATACCAATTAAGACTGTGAGGAAAATTAAGAGGAAAATCATGTGGAGAATATAATGTCACAATATGTTGATAATAATAAATGTCAAGAATGAAGCCATTCTGATAAACGGCAAAGCATCTTCAATAAATGTCATCATTTATTCACCATCATGTACAGTAGTTCCAAACCTGTATGATTTTTTCTTCTGTGTGATATTTCCTAAGAATGTTTTTTGTCCATCCATAAAATTAACATTTGTATGGACAAAAAAATTAGATTTTAAAAATATTTCATTTTGTGTTTCACATAAATAAAAAAGAAATACAGGTTTGGAACAACATGATGGTGAGTACTTTCATATTTTTGATGAACTATCCTTTTAAGTCTCCAAGACAATGTCCTGGATAAATGAAAACATTCCCAAACAAAATGTAATATGCTCCCCTACTTGGTGTGGAAGCGAAACATTTCAAACACTGTCTGGTGTTTGTTAAAGTGATTCACAAAAATCCAGATAAACATCTGGAAATTCACTTAAAAACTCCTTTGCTGCTCGACAGGACCAGATTTCATTTTATTTTCTTTCTTATGCCACTTTTCAGGCAAAGTTTTCCGGATTCTAATGACTCTTATGAGCAGCTGCAGTTGTGGGCCACTGTGTCTAGTGCTCTCTGTGGCTCTGTCAACAACCCTCAGAATGGTATGGTTGTGTTCTCTATCCCTTTTCTACCCATTTACCATCATTAAACCCCAAACGGTTATGTAGATTGAGATTGAGAGACAGATTTTTCTGTACACAAGCAAATGAACACTTTCACAATCTTCCAATGTAATTGTTTATGACAGAGGAGAATCAGAACGTATGTATGCGTGTTTTTCCCCTGGTGAAGACCTGGCTGCAGGAAGTGGCTTTGCCCAGGGCAGAGCTGGCACAGCCAATATGCTCATTTATTGGCATGACTGTGGCAAATAACCGTAAGCACATAAGCACAAAATAACATATAACAGCACCTTATGTACTCATTTTCCCATCTCATTTGAATATGTGTTTTTCAGCTTGTGCTCAGGAGTATTTTGTGTCAGTGGGAGGCCTGAATTCACTCTCAGACACTCTTACCAGAGTTTTGTCTCAGTCGGCACACAGTCCTGCTGCTTGTAAGATGGCTACGGTAATCACTAAAACACTGTCTGCCTGCATCTCCAACAACGGTAAGAGGAATGCATGCACACCTCAGGAGAACCATATTGGGTTGTTTTGAATTCTCCATTTCCTTTCTCTTTCTGTCTCAGAGCAGTTGGTATCTTCTTTATCAGAGTTGAGGGTTATCCCAGGGCTGTTGTGTCTGTTGTCAAGCCCAAACCTCGACCAACAAGACAAGCTTGCAGTGGTGCTGACGATTGGACACCTCACGGATGCCTGTGGTGAGTGTATGGGTAACAGACTGGTAAAATGACTTGCATTCTTCTACCAAGTACAGAAATGACATGCTGCACTACAAATAAATGAAGAAGTATTTTTAAGTATGAAGTAAGAGCAGGCATTGGGACATTGAATGTCATGAAATTGCATTTTGATTATGCGTCTTAAAACATTTCAAACCTTTTGTGTGTGGGAAGTATTATCCAAAAGACCAAAGTGTACTCTGATGCACATTTCAAAAGCTCACCAGAAACTACTCAATCTAGGCCCTTTCAAAATACCCTAATGATCACACTATCATCTGTGATAGACCAGTCTTAATCTAACCTTCTATATGGGAGTACACAGATTGAGAATTAGGGTTGTATTCAGTTCATACACAAGCAAAGCTCCAGTATATAATTAGTGCTTGCGAAGTGAACTCTAGATTCAAATTCCTGTTACTTCTTTTTATTATTCTCAACAAATTCCTGCAATGTAGCATGATGCACTTAAACGATAAGTTTGATTCGATTTTAAACCAGCTTTTTATTTTTACAATGTTGGTAGTATACAGTATGCAAATGAATATCGTGTACTCTTTTTCCGCATTGCCTGCATCCAGATATCCCAGTTTATTTGTTAGAAAACATACACTACCGTTCAAAAGTTTGTGTTCTGTACGATTTTTTATGTTTTTAAAAGAAGTTTCGTCTGCTAACCAAGACTGCATTTATTTCATTAAAAATACAGTATAAACAGGAATATTTTGAAATATTATTACAATTTAAAATAACTATTTTCTATTTGAATATATTTTACAAAGTAATTTATTCCTGTGATGGTAAAGTTGAATTGTCAGCATCATTACTCCAGTCTTCAATGTCACACGATTCTTCAGAAATCATTCTAATATGCTGATTTGCTGCTCAAGAAACATTTATGATTATTATCAATGTTGAAAACAGTTGTGTACTTTTTTTTTCAGGATTCCTTGATTAATAAAAAGTTCAAAAGAACAGCATTTATCTGAAATACAAAGCTTTTGTAACATTATACACTACCGTTCAAAAGTTTGGGGACAGTAAGAATTTTTATTTTAATTTTTTTGAAAAGAAATTAAAGAAATGAATACTTCAATTCAACAGGGATGCATTAAATCATTCAAAAGTGACAGTAAAGACATTTATAATGTTACAAAAGATTGTATTTCAAATAAATGCTGTTCTTTTAAACTTTTTATTAATCAAGGAATCCTGAAAAAAAAAGTACACAACTGTTTTCAACATTGATAATAATCAGAAATGTTTCTTGAGCAGCAAATCAGCATATTAGAATGATTTCTGAAGAATCGTGTGACATTGAAGACTGATTCAATGTCAGTAATTTAATGATGCTGAAAATTCAACTTTACCATCACAGAAATAAATTACTTTGTAAAATATATTCAAATAGAAAACAGTTATTTTAAATTGTAATAATATTTCAAAATATTCCTGTTTTTACTGTATTTTTAATTAAATAAATGCAGTCTTGGTTAGCAGACGAAACTTCTTTTAAAAACATTAAAAATCGTACCGATCCCAAACTTTTGAACGGTAGTGTACCTCAGATGACAAAAACATGTCATTTTGTGTAATAGGACTTTAGACAGCTCCAGGGCTTTTGTTAAAACTACAGATCGATGTTTAGCATTTTTGTATTTTTGACCACAGACAGTTGGCGCACAGCTGCCACAGCCCTTTTCTTTTTTTGTCTAGTCATGTAGCAGCACTGATTTTAAAACAGTTTTTGCATTTCTACTGCATAGCTAAGCTTAAAAGACATTTAAGATAATATTAAGTAAAATGAATAAATGAGCATATGAATTACGATTTGATTTATCTTTATTCTTGTATCAATATCTTTTCCTGAATCTGTTTAACCACATATGAGTGCATTCACACCAAGAGTGATAACTATAACAATAAAGATATAGCTCTAAAATATTAAAGAATAGGAGCTTCCACACCAAAACTATAATGAGAGAAATAATCCACAGAGAAATAATATCTTTGGAATCACTTTCAGAATGATTTTGTTCCAGCTGATGAACTATAAAAATATTGACAGCCAATCAGCTGCTTTAAAGAGTTTGAGCATTTAGGCCTGGTTTCACAGACAGTGCTTAGATTAAGCCAGGATTAGGCCTTAGTTCAATTAGGACATTTAAGTAGCTTTTATAAACGTACCCTAGAAAAAAACATAACTGGTTTGTGTCTTGAGACAAAACAATGGCACTGACATATTTTAAGATATGCCAGTACAAGTTACTTTCAGTTAAAACAGCTCAAACATGCATTTTTAGTCTGGGACTAGTTTAAGCCTTGTCTGTGAAACTGAGGGTTAAAGTGACAGATGACAAAACTGCAGCAAGTGCTTAGAATAAACAGAATGATGTTGAGTGTTGGTGTTGATGCTAATGTAGTTATTGTTATAGTTATATTTAGTGTGAACGGGCCTTAACACTGCAAATAAATAAACTAACACTAACAGTATTTGTTTATATAACATTATAGCAGTTTTGTTTTGCCTCCTTTCATGCAGTATACAAATCTTGTATGTTGTAATTAGTCTGTTCTCTGTCTATGCAGTAGAGCATCAATCTCAGTTGTTGTCGGCTGGAGGTTTGCCAGTTATGATTTCGCTGCTAACTGAGGCCAGTGATGAAGAGATCAGAAAGGCAGCTGTGTTCGTACTGCACACCTGCAAAAGAATCAGTGAGTCTTTTTTTTCTTTTTTTTTTCACACTATGGCTATAATAGCTAGTGTTGGGAAGTTTGGATCAATTTACTGACTCTTATCTTTATATCTTGTTCAGCAAAATGAAAAAAAAAAAAAAATTTCAAGTAATTTCAGCAGAATTTAATTAACATGTTACATGTTAATAGCCAAATTTCCCCAAAACATCTCTAGCCAAATTATGGGAAACAGAAATTAATTCATTATTTTGTGACAGCCACATAAGCTCTGCAATCTGTACAAGAACCAGAAATGATTAGTTCACCTCCAGAGTCTTCTGGTCCGAGTCATTTGTTCTTTTGTCACTTGACTGCTTCACGGCTCAGTATTACAGACAATAATACTAATGTAATGTTGTATTTGTTGTTCAGTATGTTGTATTATATTTAGGAAGTATTCTGTGCCATAGTTGAATACTTCCATAGAAGCACAGTTGCTTCAGACAAGCTCAAGGCCACACAAAAACGGATGAGACAAGAGCAGTTGCTTTTAAAATAGGATGTGGCCACAAGGTGGAATTCAACATTCTACATGTTGAAAAGATTCACTGAAATCAAGGATCCAATCATTTTCACTCTGGCACTCACTAATGTATCTCTGCCAGCCTTGTCGCCAGATGAATGGGAGATTGCCAGAGAAACTATGCACAATTTGAACAAAAGAGTGTGTACTGTGTTCATAATGTCTAGTGCATCATTGCTATGTCGAAAATGTGTCGGCTACACAGACAATATCTATTATAAAATAACTGCATATGGAAGGTATATTGTGAATATTGTGATATATTTGCTAACTAATATGTGACTTTTTATTTAAAAAAAGAGCTATACTGTAAAAAATGAATGTTATTTTAACTGTAAAATATTGTAAAAACGCTATGGAAAAAAATTGTAAATAGGTTAACAGTAAGTTCCCGTATTATATACAGGGAAAAACTGTAAAAAAAAATTTGAAGTAAAAAAGACAAAATCAATGTATAATTTACAGTCAAAATCTGTAAACTGATGTCCCCACAATTCCCTGTGTGACACTCCACATTTGAAAGTATTTTGTTTAAATAATCATGTTTTTTAATAGTTATTGTTATCAGTTATGTACATTAGGGTTTTATGTTACATCTTCTGTTGTTTAATGAATGTTTATTGCATTATTTAAGTATTGTGGGTTACCATGAGGGTGTTTTGCGTTTGCGTGAATGACTCTTTGCACCTTCTTTATATTAGTGTATACTTCAGCTCGTGGAAAAGCTACTTGTGATGAGCTCTGATTCTTCATGTGGCTTTCTCTTTTACCACCTACATTATTAAGGAGGTTGTCAGTATATGTTAAAGGTACAAAACAGATTTTAGTAGTAGTGTGCATTGTTGAATTTATTGGTTTACATTCAAATTTTCTTAAATTACAGTTTTATACTGTAAAATGTACAGTTTGTTCTGTAAATGTGTTTACAGTTTTTCTGTATTTTTTACAAAATTATTCTGGCAACCACAGCTGCCAAAATTATTTTGTAAAAACTATGGAATTTTTTTACAGTGTACTTCTAAACTTTTTAGGTGATTTATTATGACCCAAAAAAAGTGAGTGATTCATAATTAAGCATGATGATTGTAACATTTCTAATTTCTATATTTAACAATTTTTTTATTCAGTAACATTACAAAGAAAATACAACATGCAGCAAGGCAATGTAACATTAGAGAGAAAAAAAAATTGAAATGAGTTCAATAGTCAAGTCAATAATATGGGATTTTCCTAGACTTTTTGTATTATATGATTTCCACTGAAAACAAGTATCTTGCTTTATCAACGTGATTTTACCCATCATACCTATAAAGTATAAAGCATTAACCAACTCTTTATTTCTGCATTCAATGTTATGTAAATAATCCATCTTGACAGAAATTCCCAAATTTATAAATTGTAAGAAATACAAAAAATCTACAATTTGTGACCAGAAATGCATAATGTAATTATAAGAGTAAAATAAAACTTCCTGCTTGTTTGTAAGGAAGGTTGGGAAATAATAACTAATTTATTAGTGCAATACAGAATAAATGCAGCTATTATGTCACGTGACAAGAAAAATAACGACTCAGACCAGAAGACTCAGGAGGTGAACTAATCATTTCTGTTTCCTGTACAGAGCCTATGCAGGAACAAAAGAATGTTGCGCATGCACAGTCAACACAAAATGAACGAATCACTCTCTGAGACGACGTGTTC
Organism: Anabarilius grahami; assembly: GCA_003731715.1. NCBI lineage: Eukaryota > Metazoa > Chordata > Actinopteri > Cypriniformes > Xenocyprididae > Anabarilius > Anabarilius grahami. Next base: position 2,897,468 of record RJVU01053773.1, read on the forward strand.
TTTCCGAGTCATATAAAAGATTTGTTCAAAATAAATGAGTTGTTTATGAATGACCCATCACTAGTAGTAGCATGCAGAAGTTTTTGCAAAAGAGTCTTTGGCGGGGAACAAAGCAATATGTAGTGACTACAAAAATAAAAATGCAAATAAATGTCTTCATGGACATGCCTGAAAATAAAATACTTTGAGAGCCTTATTCAGGACAATACAAATACAATAGATGCACGCTGATGCCTTTATTGCAGTGGTGATGATATGCTGCTAACCTCAGGTGCACCATATCACACACAGCACCACTTAGTAAACATACACCTGCAATTATAGTGAGAATTATAGTAAAAGTCCCCCTGCAGTCAGTAATTTTATCACTTAAAATTCATCTTTGAAAATCAAAATGACATATTTAAACGATTTTTCTTTTGAAAATAATTTCTTCATGCCTTAAAATAGCTTGAATGTAACTCTATACCCTTGCTCATCATTTAGTATATGCTGGGCCATGAATATGCAAATTAGTCCCTGCCTCCACTTAGTCACACCAGCTCGGACTTCCTGATCCACCTGGTCAACTGTAGTAAACGCTACACGATGGTAAATATTGGTTTAATTCAGAGTTTCTGGTTTGAACCAGAAACTGATTCAGAAAAAGAAGAGGAAGAACTAATTATACAGGCAGGGCCGGTTCTGTGGAGGTGCTTGAGTGAACAAAGCACCTTCAAATGAAAGCAAGAGCACCTCAGTTGATACTATAATAATATCATCTTGACGAAACAGATTTGGTGAATGCTCCAGTGTGTATTTGTGTTTGTGCTCTGGAGAACATCAGATGTTTCTATTTACTACGCGTTTTTGCAGTGGTGAGCAATGTAGCCATGTTAGTTGATCTATTGAACGCAGTGACCAATCAGGGGTGTTTAATTTAGTCAGAACACCAGAGTTTTTGTTCAAAGTCAATAAGAGATTCATTGTGCAGTGTTGACAACTTCATTGAATTTAACAAAATTTTGTAAGATTGCAAACTGTGATGAGTTATTATAGAGGGAGCTGTCTTTGCACACTTTCTAAGCTATATATAATCCATTCAGAATTTGAATAAAAGTCGACACATAATAGTTATTGATATGATTAGCATTTGGCTTGACTATGTTATCAAACAACTAATAATGTGTTGCTAATGTTACACAAACCATGTTCCCGTTCGCCATCTCTGAGTAAGACGGCTGCCTTCTCACACCACGCAGACATATAAACAACATTAAAACTTTTTTCTTTTCTTTTTTTACCACAGAGGGTCTTTAATATCCTGCTTCTTATAAACTTTGGCTCATGAGGATTTGACAATTATTTTCCTTTCCCACCCAGCTGAATCATTAGGCGCAGGCATGTCTAGTATGGATCTACAGGATTGTGACTTAGAGAGACACCGGCAGTCAGCTGGAGAAATCCTCCAGAGAATACAGCATCTAGAGAAAAAGGTATTTGTGAATGTATATTATTTCACAAAGTTTGCACGGCTATTATACCTGTAAAAGTCATATTAAAACATGGATGAGACAGAGAGTTGCGATTGTCTTTTCTTCTCTACTGTGACGTCTACCCGAGTGAAATGGCATCTGAAATGAGAGGGTGGGACTTGATTTCGTCCTTCGAGAATTGATTGGATCGTTGGAAGTTGGGCGTTGCTAACAAAATGGAGGCAGATATGAATGCCCATTTGCAGTCAGTTGTGGGGGATTTCTCTCCACAGGGCTCACTCCGAGCACCCTCACGTTACTGTAAGAACTTTATTTATTGAGGATGACGAGGATGGTTAAAGGCACTAAACAGCGAGAGAGCGCGCACGAGAGAGACTGACTGACTGACGGTGCGTGTCCGTTGGCGCAAAGCGATCGGTTCTTTCCTATGGAAGTTCAGCCTACGCTCGCGCGTAAGTTAAGTGTGATGCTCAACTTCCATAGGAATGAATCTAAAAACGCTCCGGTCGCTTGCTCTGCTCCAGTGGACACGCAGCCTGACTGACTGAGCGTGTCCTCAGATTCCTTTCCATGTTTGAGGGTACTGTACACCCCAATGACTGGTATCAGCGGTGGTTAATGCGATAATCTCTATAAAGTGAAGCTTAACCCATACGTCACTGGATCTGCTGACAATTCCAGATAGCTCCACCCTCGCACCATAGCATGTGACAGGAAGAGACGATGAGTCGTTTTGAAGGGGGAGGGGAGGTTAATGCTTTTGATTAAAGGCATCATGAGGGCACATGAATTAAAAAAAATAATGAAGTGCACTGATAAATTATTGATGATAAATACTACAATATTCCATAATAAAATAAGAATTGTCAATTTTGATTTCATGGCGACCTTAACTTTATCAGCCTAATTTTGTATTTTGATTCTCAGATGGGTGTGAAACTGTGGGAAAGAGACATTGAAAGCCAGCAGCGCAGCATGCAGAGGTCGGCCTCATCTGTGGAATGTAATGAGGCAATGTGGGAGTGTTCTGTGATGCGAAAGGTCAAAGGTCACCATCGAGTATGTGAGGAGTTACACACAACTCCTGCAGGAGCTTTAGAACATCCAATCACAAATGAAATACCGTACGACCAAGAGAGCTTGGTGAGAATCACATGTTAACCATACAATTAATAGTAATGTTAATATTATTGAGTATTCTGCATCAGGAACATAACATTGTGTGTTTGTGTATGTGAGCAGCAGTGTGTCAGCTCTGACGAGTGTTTGAGTCCAGCCCAAGTCACTCACTTCAAACGCTCTAGCTGGGAAAAGGGCAAAGAAAGAGAGCATGAACAATTGAGAGAGAATGAGAGGAGTGATAACCAGGAAAGAAGGAGAGAGAGAGATATTAAAAAGAGAGACATGGAGATTAAATCTGAAAGAGTGGCGAAGAGATTAAAGATGATGAATCTAGACTCAGACATTAATGGCAACAAACGTCTCCAGCACTGCAGCACGCCAACAAGGGGCAGCAGAGATACACAGCGGTAAACAAAATTAAATTAAATTAAATGAGTTTTATTTAATTAAATTAATGAGTTATGCTATAACGATTTTGCTTGAGACATAGACTGTTTCATTACATGTAATTTGAAGAGTAAAGAGTTCATATCAATGTCTTTTAAAAATACACTTGTGGCCAGAAAATGTAAACAAATAGATTTTTTGTTGGAAGAAAATGTGGTACGGATAGTACAGTATGAGTTATTCTTGTTTTCCTCATTCCCAGTTGTTTTATTCATGATTAGAATGTTCACATTTAATCCAGATTCACATAAAGCATTTGATGTCAATGACTTTTCAAGACACAGTCAGTAAATTTTTCCTCCTCAAGGGAGTGACATTTCTCTCTCCGTTTTATTTTTCTTGGGTTTCAGCCCAGATATTTTCAGACATCCTGATCCCATGAAGAGAAACCAGTGCGCACGCACTCTCTCAGATGGTAAATCTTTCTTAAAACATCATGCTCTCTTTGTGCTAAATCACAGAAAAATCTTCGATTCCTCTTCACCTAGATTTATTTTAGCAATTAAGTTATTTGCCGTTCGTTTGATGTTTTAAATAATGAATTTGTGCTGCAATCTTTTTCAGATGAGATGCCTCTGTGCTCTGAGCTGTTAGACAGAGAAATTAATAGGTTTCTGAAGCCGCCCTCTCCCAATAAACCCAGCAATCTACGCTGTGCAGGTTTGTGTCTGTATAAATACATACAAACAACACATTAGATGATAAAAGCAATTCTGCCACTTTCTTGTTCATTAATACTCTCATTGTTCTTTTTGTCTCACATATTCTTTTTATCCATGCTGTCACATGCACACACATGCACCTTTTCCAACTCCCAGGTTGTGTGAATCATATGAATGAGATGGACAGTCGTTCATTTGGCGTCGTTTTGCGTAACTGCAGGTTTCAGTGTGACTTTCACCTGGTGCTACAAGAGGCTGAGGATCGATTTAAAAGAAGCCAGCAGTTAGAGAAGACTAGTCACACTTTAACACAAGCTCACATCAACACACACGTCAAAAACAGAGAGCACAGCACATGCACTAATGAGGATAATAAGAGGAGCAAGAGGGAAAAACACAGACTGAGTCACCAACCATCAGACAGATGTAAGAGACGGCGTCCACACAGTCTTTCACAATGTCTTTGGGATTTTGGAGGAATTTGCACCTACCTCAGATGTTTAGAAAGTAGCTTTGATAGAACAAGGCCTGGAGAACAAAACACACACTCATGAGTTACATTTATTCATTTAGCAGATGCATTCATCCAAAACGATAATGTATTTTCAGACAAAATGTTGGGAATTTTTAATTATATACATATCTGTTTATATTTTATACACACATGCTATATTGGCTTTTTTGTGTGTGCATTTTGTGTTACCTTTCTGCTCTGTAATCCTCAGTGTTTCTTTCTTCAGGTTTTAGACTCACACCACTGAGAAGGCCGTGTGAAACATACGGTAAGGGAAGCGTTCTTTTTCCTATGAGGACAAAAGTGGACTGTAGCTCTTATTGTAGATGTATCTCAGTTGCTTTGACTTTGAGCAGTGGAATTTAGAGGTGGGGGGCATTCATAATACCTGTGCCACTATAAACATCTCCAAACTGCTCTAAAGTTTGATAAACATTGTGTGCACATGCAAAGAACTGGGTTAAAAATATTGAATAAGGTGATGTTCTTCAACACAAGACTTTCCAGTGCTTTCCACTTTTGTCTATGCTGTTGAAATGTCTTTCCATCTTTACTCTGTTTTTTTCCTCTGTGTCCTCCTTTTTCCCTCAGTCTCACTCATTCCATTCCCTCCATTGCCTAGCTGTGGTCTCTGAGTGCTATTCAGTTGTTCCTATGTGGCTTCTTTCCCATAACCTCAAAACTTACTCACTGGACTCTCTAGAGATGTTCTCAGTATAATTGTCAAGTAAATGGTAATGTACCATCCTCCAGTCATTATCGCAAGTCTGGAAAGGGTGATCAGGACCCCAATGAAAAAAGATTTTTACTTTACAATTTTAAGTCATAAGATGGCACTAATGGACTTGCGCTGGTGTAAAAGTAGAAATGTACAGTTTAGCGGCCATTATGCAAAAGAATTTTACCAATCAATGCTCAATCAGGTTGTCAATACCAATCAATTGACCAATCAGAGTCAAGTATTCTAAAGAGCCATGATTATTTCAGCTGGATGTGTTTCTTTAAATGCTTCCAGTCAACTAGAATGACTCAACATGCACATTTCCCAATTTCTATATCCTAATTATTGTTAATGTAATTCATTTTTCCAGGAGCTCATTGCTTCTACCTTCAGTTAAACTGCTAACAGTGATTTTAAATTAATTGCCTAAATTATTTATTTGCTAACTGCATTCTTTAAATTGTAATGTTGACATGCATTCTCTGTAAAGCTGCTTTGAAATGATATGTATCGTGAAAAGCGCTATACAAATAAATGTGAATTGAATTGAATTGAATTACTAGAGATTCTACGATGATCTTGATGGATCATTTAAAAAAAATTTTTTTTTAAAGTAACATTTAGATGAATATGTAAATTTGTGCTGCATGCTTTCTTCTCATTAAAAAAAAAACTCCACAACAAAAAAACAGCGGTGGAAAATAAAAGTGGTCATAGCGATGTGGGTATGTTTTCACTAGCTCTGCAATCACCACATTTTTTTAGAGAAATTAAAACATTAGTGCTACACCGATCATGATTTTTCTTTTCTTTTTCTTTTTTTACAAGCAAATGGGGTGATTCTGATACTGGTTGCCTTTTTTTAAGCAAATTGATTTGTTGATTATTTGCTCTATAACAGCATATATTATATACTATATATTTGCTCGGCATTATCCTGAGCATTCGTTTCATGTGTTATAGAACGAAAGGAGTGCGCGTAAACATCACATCCTTTTCCACAGCAAAAACATTCCATTGAGTTACATTTATTCATTTAGCAGATGCATTCATCCAAAACGATTATGTATGTTCAGACAAAATGTTGGAAATTTATAATTATATACATATTCTGATGATCTGTTTATATTTTATACACACATGCTATATTGGCTTTTTTGTGTGTGCATTTTGTGTTTCCTTTCTGCTCTGTAATTCTCAGTGTTTCTTTCTTCAGGTTTTAGACTCACACCACTGAGAAGGCCGTGTGAAACATACGGTAAGAGAAGCGTTATTTTTCCTATGAGGACAAAAGTGGACTGTAGCTCTTATTGTAGCTGTATCTCAGTTGCTTTGAGTTTGGGCATTAGACAGTGGAATTTAGAGGTGGGGGGCATTCATAATATCTGTGCCACTATAAACATCTGCAAACTGCTCTAAAGTTTGATAAATGTTGTGTGCGCATGCAAAGAACTGGGTTAAAATATTGAATAATGTGCTGTTCTGTAACACAAGACTTTCCAGAGCTTTCCACTTTTGTCTATGCTGTTGCAATGCAAAACTATCGGTAGCCATTTAGAGGCACCACTGCATTTTAATTATGATCCAAACAAAGATGCTACACACATGTAGCATGAGTAGTTGTTTTTTATTTAAATTAGATTTAATTATAGGATTTGAAGTAAAAACAGTCTGACTTTAGATTTTTGAAATTATGCTACCTGCACAAAACAAAATCAGCAGATGGACAGAATGAAAATGCAAATTCACTCTCTGACAGTAGGTGGCGCTTATGGAACAGCAGAGATATAGCATTTCTTTGGGTACCGCTGAAAACAAATCAGCTCTGCACTTCTAAACACTATTTTAGAGATAAGAAGATAGAGATAAGAGGAAAAGAAAATGCCATCGAAAGACAAATCTGTTCCTTCCAGACATACATTCATATAAACACCCACCCTCAATTCAATATTACAATTTTTCTTCTATTATTTAGTGCATCATGAACAGTGAGTATTTTCTCTGCTGATCTCCTCTTTGCGTCATTCTTCAGTATGTCCCGTCTCTGGCCTGTGTTAATGTCCTCTTTACAGAATACAGACTTATATTTTCACACAAATGACATTTAGGGAAATGATTGCAATGCAGTTTGACTGAAAGTCTGGAACAGAGATCAGCCAAAATAAAACTAAAAACGATTGCCGATCGTGTGTTTGGTGCAAAAATCTGCCGGTTTCCAATTTATGGCCGGTCGACCGGTGCATCTCTAGAAAACAGGTCACACCCCAAGAATTCATTGCACTCACACATATGCGTTCAAATATATTTTGAGGTCACATAGACTAAATTTTGGGAGCATATGCAACCAAAATGATTGCTATTTCGAGCCTTGCACTGTTATGATAGTTTGATTATAAAGTATATTTGAGACTATATAGATCTGGGTATGTGAGACTATAGTTTGAATTGATACGTTTTCTTTGCATTACACATTGACATTACTGTACAGAATAGCTCTTTCGGGATTATCCTGAACATTGTATAAGCATTAGTTTCATGTGTCATAGAACGAAAGAGAGGCTCTCAGGAGCATGCGTAAATGTCACATCCTTTTCCCCGGCAAAAACGTCCTTCACATAAAAATCAGTCTACAGGCTTTCATAGTCAACCTAGGAAGTCAGGGAAAGTTTCATTTTTTAAGGTTTCGAGGATTATTATTTTAAATTTGTATTTTGTTAATTTATAGTCTACTTGATACCTGAATGGAACAAGTAAATGATAAAGATTTGGACTAAGATTTACACAAAGGAGTATGTGTGTTTGAGAGAGAAAGACAGATAGTTGGAGCATATGTGTATGTAAGATGGGTAACTAGATTATGGGTCCCTGGGGGTTCTGATCTCTAGTTATTGAGCTGTTACTATGGAGACTAGTCTGTTCTGTACCCCAGAACAAAGTCATTAGGACTGAGGATATGACCAGACACAAGCACACACTCTGTTGCACTTACAGGATCACGACTTTGCGGTTCACTCGGTTTCTCTTTAACAAGATCAGTGTGTTCTAGTCTGCCAGTGCACATCCATACATGCACATGCACACATACACACAAGTGTTTTGTTCTTGTCAAGAGTTGGTGGAGCAGTAAGACTGTATTTTACAATAAGAATGTCATTCATGCTGAGAGGAAGGTCCTGCTACAGTCCTGCTAAAGAACAGTGTGTATTTGTTCTTTAGGTTACAGGGTTCAGTACTGTGTGTGCAGTTTCACAGTCTGCCCACTAAATCATTCTAAAGATCAATATACCTCCCTGCTGCCCTGTGCAAGTCTTACCATTTGCATTGCTGTTGCCAGCATGGACACATTTTGAATGCTTTGGTTCTTTAATTCAATTTCCTGCCTTGCTTGTTTTCTTTTTAATTTCTCTCAGGCCCAGACATGGAAGAGAACATGGATCACAGACATCTGAAGAGAACCTCAGAATGCTGGCACCCAAAAAATGTATGGTATGCCATGATTTCACACTAATTTAACTTGCACTGAACCTGGCGTTTTAGATGTTCAGGCAGTAATACATTGTATAGGTTTATTTTTGTAATAATATTCTGAGAAGAATCAAAGTAAATGCAAATGTAAAATTCAATAACTTATTCTTCCTCTCAAACAATTTAAAGATTAATTTACTAAGCAGTTATAGTATGAACAGGCAAAGTTCATATTTGTGCACACATATGCATAATGCCAATCAACTTTAGTCCAGATTTATTTCATAATATGTAATTGTTTTCTCATTTAGTCTTCATGCAGTCACAGAGAGAGACGGAACTGGTCTGCTGATGAGTTGTGCTACCTCAAAATGGGTACGAAAAGGTTTGGTCGGGCCTGGAACTCCATCCTCTGGACGTATCCCTTCCAGCCCGGACGCACCAATGTAGATCTGGCCAAGAAGTACCGACACATGCAGGCATGACATGACCAATAGTGAAGATCTGTTTTCTGAATACTGTAACATATAAATTTAACAAAGCCTATCAAGAATGTTCACTTAATATTTTACTCCAAAATCAAAAGAAAAAAATGGTATATTGTGCATAAAGAATTCCTAATTGTCTTTAGTGCAATGCAAAAGAAAATTCCTAATTCTTATTACTGTAATGTACATAAAACATCATTGTATTGTATGTTGTACTGTATTTAGTTTAGCATGACTTTAATAAAAAAAAATCTATGCTTCCAACAGGATGATTCACATTACAGTAATGAGAAATGGGAGGGGTGCTTAATTTTGAGCAGCAAATTAGCATATTAGAATGATTTTTGAAGGATCATGTGACACTAAGTAATGATGCTGAAAATTCAACTATGCCATCAAGAAATAAATTACATTTTAAAATATATTTAAATAGAAAACAGTTTTTACCATATTTCTGATCAAATAAATGCTGCCTTGGTGAGCAGCAGAGAGTTCTTTTAAAAACATTTCATTTGTATATAGTAAATGATTATTGAATAAAATGATATAAGACTCCCAGTCAAAGAATGAGCTCACTAAAAGGAAACGATAAAGAAACAGTGGCTTCTCTGGTATGTGGTGGTCACATTGTTACATAACACAGTGTGTTCTTCTGAATGTCTTTCTCAAATCAAAATGACTAAATGACAAACATAATATGGCTCAATGAGATCTAGAGGCCATCAGATGTTAGTTATATTGCAGTGCCAGTACCTTCAGGGCTATGATATCTAGCCTGTATATTGTGAAAAGAAGTGCACATATCGTATGCTTGCTTCCTGTTTAATTTCCCCAGAACTGCTCTTTCAGAATTCAGATTTTTTTTCTCTCTCTTACCGACAGAAAACCAAAGCACAGGGTGTGGATCTGTCTCGTGCTGGAGATCTATAAAAACATCATCAGATAAACTCAAAATGGACATTTTCTGCTATAAGAATTTTTCACCATTTATGTTATGTCTTATTTGAATAGAGTAATGTATTGGATGTTTTTGTTTTTGGATTGTATAGATTTTCCCTTATTTAATATAACTATAATTTTCCCTTATAATATAACAAGGTGATGTGTTTGAAAACAACATTGTTTGCACTAAAGAGAAATGGAAAAAGAAGAGATTATTTTGTTTCTTATAAAGTTATATTTTCCCTTCAGTTTATTTGAAAAATAATTTATATGGTTAACAGTTACCTGTTTATTTGTTTTCGGTCAAATCCACTTGATTTGCATGTGAGTCATATATTTGTATAAAGTTTACATTGTGCAACTGCAGTGTCCATGTCATCTATATTCATTCCTCTTAAGGCTGAAGTACACAAAGCTCTGTTATACAAGGATAATGAGGCATGGCATTTCCTTTAGATTCCAGCAAACGGAAGCAGCTTAATATTTCATCAAAAACTTTGTTGCATGCTCAGTAAAGAAACCCAGTGGAAAGATGTTTATTTATATGAATCAAAGTTTCTTAGGATAAGAGCCAGAAAGTTAAGCTCAAACAAAAAAAAACAAAAAAAACTGTCCCATGAGACCCCTTTTCTCTGGAAAGAATGTTGCCCCTCTCCCCAGAAGCTTCTCTGTGTAAGAGAGAGGGGCAACATTCTTGTGCATGTTATCTTCCCAGAAACTTACCAGGAAACTCCTGTGTTTTGGGATAGTTCATACACTTCTATGCTGAGTTTTGTCTGTACTCCAATCTAACACATTACAGAATTGCAGTAATGTTGTCAGTTTATTTTCACAGACTGCACTCATCTTGATGTTCTGTTCAGATGTTTGAAGAGATTATTGCATACCACAGATTTGATTAAATGCATTTCGAGTATAAAATACAGATCAAGGAAGAACGTTATTGTGATGTGTTACAGTCTTTATTTTCCTTTACTACAATCATTGTTTTAATGTACATTCTTTTCCTCTTCTATGGGAGATTGGCTGAATGTTTCATACACAATCACCAACAGCTTGGAAGAATATAGAAGAATAAAGAAGAAAAAATATCAGATGACTGCTTGTCAATGAATCGGTAGGCATAACATTAGTAATGTTTTAAGTATGTATGTTATTATGTTCTAGTAAACTTCTGCAACCAGCTTGCTACCCCAGTTTAATTCTGAATGACACAACCCTGTTTTATGACTACATCTTCAGGAAAAGAAAAAAAAGAATATTCTGACATACTCGCACCTAATGACCATCCAGCTGCTGCTGCTTTCTAGAGGTGAGTGTAGTGATTTATATAAGGTTGACGTTGTCAACTGCATTCTGTCCCATATCTTCCAAAGTGAATGAAGGATCCGAGTTAGGGATTGCGGATTCATGGGTCAGTTTACAATCCAGGAGGTCCAATGAGGGCGTCTCCACCTTATCCAGACATTCCAACAAATCCTTGTTCTTGGCTGGTGCAGGATTACAAATTTTGTCTTCCACCTTCTCGCTGGTTATGGCTTCACTTGCCACTGTGACTCCAGTAATGAGGGCTTCGGAGATTGGAGATTTCAGCAGGTCATCCAAGAGGCTGGGTTCTTGAAGAACATCAGAAGCATCAAGATCAGCTACAGGTTCAGACTTCTGCTTAGGTTCTTGCTCTGGAACAGCAGGTTCCTTCCCAATCAGGCTGACGGATGCCAATGCGGACTCCACCGCTTCGATACCTTTGTTTACAACGTCTTCCACCGGTGCAGCAATCTGTTCAGTGACTGCACTGACCGTTTCTTCTACAGCTTGTGTAATGGTCTGCAGAACACTGGTTGAAGAGGCAGGCTTTTCAGCTGCTGGTGCCTCTTCTGCAGACTTGCTCTCCTCCTGAACCTCACCTTCAGAACATTTCTGCTCTGCATTCTCAGTCACAGGTGAGTCCTCTGGTGTTGCAGTCTCCTCTACAGCTGGACCTGTTGTCTCTGCTCCTATCCCTACTTCACTCTTCTTCCGACTGAGCTTCGCTCCCATTCTGACCCCTTGCAATAGAGGGATATATCACAGTTATTAAAGCAAGCTCACACAAACAGTTATTTTTGTTGATGGTTTCAGACCATAAAAAAGGCTGGAGAGATTTCGACACCAGTTTTGGAAGCGATTAGTATTAATCAATCTTTTGAAAAGAGCTTGAACAAATGGGCCACAGAAAGCTGGAATAGCATGATAAAATTGATTAAATGTCATTTTCTTTTCATTCTTTCCAAGTAAATCAAGAATGATTGGTCACAAACTTATTAAAATGTCGGTATTATGGGGTCAGGGTGTTTTACATATATTTATGTTAAGCATAAACCAGTGGAATCTTTATATAATGCATATCAAAAATCAATTGAATTACTTGCATTAGCACATATAACTATTTGATGAAAAATCTGAGGTACTGCTTTTTGTTACTTTTATAGCATACAACAACAATTTAACAACAAAATATATAGGATAGAAGTCTTAAACTATAATGCTAAAACTGGGGACCAGCATGGGTTAACATTTAAGTTTTAGACATCAGAACATCATGTTCTCTTGTGGTTTTATTGGCTAGAAAGTAGGAAAGAGCCACAAGCGCACTAATGGATATGAACAGCTTAAAGAGCTGCCTTTATTTTGTGTACTAGAGGCATTAAATAAAAAGCTTCTCAAAATTATAACTCAGAATTAACGTATTTTAGAATAGGTAAGAGTCAATTTAAGAGTAATACTTTGTTATTCTAACTCAGCCACACCTTCTTCCATCTGCTGAAGTGTTTTGAACATGGGTCTCATCTGGGGACCACACTCTAGAAAAGAGGTTTAAAGCACAACTTACACTGTCAAATGAACGTTTAAAAAGAATAAACCCTGAAATCTCACGGTGGAATTCAAACCCGTTATAATTTTCACCATTGACGTGGCATCAGAGCTGGGACAGAGGGACAAAGCAGAGTCCTACTGAGAGTACCGATAAACATGATACTTTTTTATCTTTAATATACTAAGCTGAAAACGTTGCAAACATTGCAAAGTATGCATGCGTGGCGAATTGTCAGTCAAGTATAAACCCACCTTTTTTTTTGTGAACGGAGAATGAGTGGAGCCGCGTGCAGATGCAGGATCAAGGATGGTGAGACTGACTGTGCAAAGGAGGAAAACTCAAAGAGAGTGATGTACAGTTTCCAAATGAATCGCTCTGTTGAGCCGATTCGTTTTAGTGATTCGATTGAGCCGATTCTCAAAGCGTGTTAAGATTACCTGACAAAGTCGTTTAAAAAGCCGGCGGCTTATGAAAGTTAAAGAGTAATTCTCACACTGTATTTAACGACCAATATATTTTTTACACATAAAAAGAAACCAACTAAATTTCGCACTTACGATGACTCAAAAGATCCGTTTTGAACCAGTTCATTGAAAAGAACCGAATCGTTATAATGAACCAGATACGCTACCCCTGAACGACTCCTTCGTCATTCTCAACAGGGCTGTTGGAAATTTGCGAGTCCCACACAGACACTCCCTGCCCCGCCCTCTTTCAGAACGTCACCGATTTCGTTTTAAAATGTGGAACTATTGATTAAAGTGAGTCATTTTCTGCCTCTTTGACTTCACAAACGGTTCAATAATTCCCAGGCATTTAGAGCCGTTCATTTTCACTTACACGGTTACACACACAACAAATACAATTGATCCAAAATGCAACGCAATAAAGCATCCATCTTCCTGTTGCTGTAAACAATCATTTCACGGAAGAAATTACTGTCAGAATCAGAGTTTTTGTTTTTTGTTTGTACTAACATTTAGTATAGTTCTATAGTCTAGTAATGGCCAAAAGTGATGTTTGATTTCTGATAACCATAACGCAATGAAACGTAAAATTGTGCGGATATAATTTTTGGCCAGGCTGTCATATACTATATTAATAACTGATTGTTGTAGTCAATGTATGCTATGAACTTTCCTGTGAGCTTTGTTTAATTTAATATTATTATTATTAGTTTTTATTTATTTATTTATTTATTTTATTTTTTGCATAT
>RJVU01053773.1:2911408-2929912 GCA_003731715.1 Anabarilius grahami
TGATCTTGTGTGGTTATTGAAAAAACAAATATCCCCTTCTGACATCATTTTTTGGCCACTGTATATAAAATTGTCCACAAGATGGAGACACAGAGTTTAGGATCATTTCTGATGTAACCCTGAAAATGAAGAATTTAGCCTTCTTTTCATTGTTTTGAACCAGTGCTTCATTTTTAATTTTTATATAAAACCCTGATATATATATATATAAAGCTTTATATCTTCCTTTTTAATAGTCATCTCTGTCTCTTTATCTCTCTATCTTGTTTTTGTCTGCAGTCATCTGTTTGTTGTTGTTGTTTTGCTGTAGATGATGGCAGCTGTTGTTTTTAGCAGTAATTGTACAGCTGAAGTCGTAATTGCAGAGCTGTGAGAACTTTGCTTGTGTAATGGGTGTGAGAGACAGAGAGATGAAGCTTTTATCACTCTTAAGACTCTCAATCCCTTCATTTTGATTCCTCTATCTCTCTGTCACATTTTCATGCTCTTCCGTGCTTTTTCTTTTTGGAAGGAGCTTGTGGCACAGAAAGTAAGGGATGATTAGAAACACGTGTTTCGAAAGAAAAACCAGTAGCAAAGTTGCAGTACTAGTGTGTTTATGTTTTCCAGATCTGTAATTTGGATTCTTGTTTTGCTGTTCTGAAATTGTCCTCTCACCACTTAGATTATACATTTCTCACTGTTGAGAAGGAAATGACACAGATTTTCTTCTCAAAAACCAGACAAACACACAAACAATGTCCATTTCTGTTGCACATTATAAAGCCAAAAAAATTCTCAAAACAAAAAAATTTAAATGCAGCAGAATCTGTATACAATCAGACCAGCCAGAGATGCAAGAGTTTTATAGGCATTCAGAGCATGTGTAATAATAATGGGTTGGGTTTTCTCCATAATAATGCCTTGGGTTTTCTCCATTGTGTCTTTAATCACATGTATGTTGATGTGTCTGATGATGTAACTGATGGGATTTTATAAACAGTGTGATAGAAATGTTTTATGTAATGGCCGCGGAAGTGGTCAAAAGGGTATTTTCATCAAGATATGTACAGAAAATGCAGACCCAGGATGCTCAGATCAAAGACCATATAGACTTACCCAAAAAGTGCTCCTTCAATATATACCTTTTAAGTTATTAATGAACATTTATCTTTCTAAATATTAAATTATTTGAATGACTTCTTCAATGTATGTTAAAGCATTTATTTTCCTTTTCAAACACTAGAAAATACATTTTGAATATTGTCTGTACCTCTCACTGAGAGAAAAGAACATGTTATCGGTATGTTTTGGGAAAGTTTCCTGCTCAGAGCAGAGCTCAGATCAACTTCAACCTTGAAAAAGCTGTGAAATGTGTGTATCTGTGTAGGTGCGCTAAGTGTTCTGTGCAGGTCCTTTGTACTGGTGGACAACTGGCTCTCTGCTTCAGACCAGCAGACGCCATGTCATGAACACAAAAGGAGATCTAGTCCCTAAATCCAGAGTCCCCTCATCAGCATCCTGACGAATGGAGATATGCTTCTGACTATCTGTCCATGTGTGGAAGATTACCAAATTTGTCTATTTTTCTTAGCCAATCAGAATCATTCAACCTGAAATAATGACGTAGTTAGTGGACTCCGTTAGAGTATAATTGTTACGGAAATGTGAATGTACGCAGAGCGGCCTACGAACTCCTTGTGAGATTTGAAGCTGGCTTCTGCTGATAAAACTGCAAACTATTCTTCAGTAAAATTTTCTCCATTTATTATTTTTTTAAACTCTGACTCTGGGTCTTTATTCATCATATCTGGTCTTTTGGGTCTTTAACTGTAAAAATCCCTTAAAGTACAAGCTCAAATTAAACAAATCAGTTCAATCAAATTAACTTTTATGAGTATTTAGAACTTTCTTTTTCTTTTAGCTCACAAAACTGACACATTTTAAGTAAACTGAACTGTTTAATTGTTTTGAGTTTTATAAACTTGTTTCTTTTAATTTAGACAAACTTAAATTTACCTGAAACTGGGCTGGGTTTTCTATTTCCCAGCATGTTTTGCCATTACACTCGAAAGGGAGAATAAATGCTAAAATTAAGTGCTAAATAATGTTTTGTTTTTTGTTTTTTTTTGTGCAAGGTTAATGTTAAGTGGGGGATTTATAGGTTTTAATGCGTTGCTATCACAATTTAGAAGAGTTTCTGTTATGTGGGGTGTTTTTGTTTTGGGGCTACCATCATGATGACAGTTGTAGAATGGGCTTATTTGAGAACAGGTATTTCATGAATGTTCAATATTGCTGTACTCTTTCAGCAATTGCTATGCTATGCTAAAGTTATCGAAGCATTGTATTACCAATCAGCAATTGCTGAATTAGCTATTATTTCCACTACTAAAAACATAATTTAAGATGTTGGCTCTGATAGCCTCGTGGGCAGTTAAGATTATGTGATAATTTTAAGTTTAATGTATGAATTAACTTACTCAAAAATTTCAAGTTAAGAGCAATTAAAATGTATGCGTACAAAATTGAAATCTGCTAGTTCTGCTTACTTAAACTTTGAATTTCTTAACTTAAAAAATATGTAACTAATTTTGCCAACTTCTCGAGTTTACAGTATAGAACTAACAGTCATAATGATTAGCTTAGATCATCACAAACAAATCACAGTAAAGAAGACATTGATTTTTACTCAACTGTAAGATTTAAATGTACATCTTTCAATTCATTGAGACTCACTCAGTTGTTGTTACCATGAATCTCCCGGCCGTAAATAAAACTTAATTTCTGCAAAGAAAAATTTGGAAGTTGTGTCAGGTATATGTTGCACTGCTAAGGAATAGAAGTACTAAAGATCCTACGCTCAAAAGACAACAAAAGTAACAGCTAAAGTGTGATTGAGGTAGTGATAGTAGCTTCTTGATGGGACACAGTCACCACACTCAAGGGAAGTATTGGATTGTATTGTAAGTATTCAGGGAATTACCTCGAGATACTGTAGTTTATTATTTTATTATATTTACAACTAGGAGTTGTTTAAATTGTCTGTTGAAGTCAGATTAGTAGGTTGTGTTCGTATTGAGAATTTCCATGACAACAGACTCAGATTTGACATTGAGATTTCTACAGAAATCATTGCGTTTCCGCCAAGGTCACATTTCAGACATCTCTGCAGCAAAGATTATAAGCTTAAACATATAACAGATTTTGTCTGCTGTAAATAAGAATATGACTTTTTGAATTTTAATTTTCAGGTTAGTTTAGTAAAATAAACATTACCAGTATAAATACAAAGTTAATTCAAACAAATTGTCAGCCAGTGAAGATCAGTATGCGTATCTGACCTCTTTGGTGTGAGTGGGTTGCTGGTGGCTTTAATGTATTTTGAGGTTATTTTTAGTCTGAGGGATGTTGAGAGATTTGCTGAAGTCTCAGATTGCTTGACATCAGGACTTCAGTCAGAAAGACTCTCTCCATTTCCCTCCCCATGTTCTCACAGAGAGAGGCCAGCTGCCTTCATTTCTTTCTTTCGGTGAAATCTCAGTTCTCTGGATAGACAGATCATCTGCGCTATACTGCCATTTACAATATGCTAAACGTATAGTTTAAATTACAGATTTTGTAAATAACCGAAAAATATAATATATAACATATGTATTTTTAATTTATTTAAATTTTCATGTAATTTGATTTAAGTTATGTTAGCTATGGGTTAAACTAGGCACACTTTGGCAATATTGTAAATGCCAACAATCATGCCAATAAAGCTTTGTTAACTGATATATAGATGACAGATAGATAAATTGTTCTTCTTTGCCAATTTAGACTATTTGCTCTTTGGCTGATTTGCAAAGTCTTAAAGCTGCTTTGCTGAAAGTTTATTTAAAAGGAATTCTGGCATCTAACAAATTTAATTCATTAGATAAAATATTGTGAAAATAAGAATTTATAAAAAAGAATGTCAGACAGAAGAACCACTCTTTCTGAGAAAATGACCAAAGCCACAGTTATCGTCACACATCCTTTGAAATATCTGGAGAAAATCACTTATATCTTTGATGTCATCTTGGAATCAGTCTGATTGTGTGCCCTGTCACATGGTATATTCTAATCCAGAGTTTTTCCTGGACTTAACCCCTCAAATCCACATACGGCTATACTTGGTTTATCTGTATACCACGTGTTCTGTGCTGTAGGTTTGAAAGAATATATATTATCAATATCTGGTGAATTTAAGCATATAATGTAACTGATTCTGATAAGAGGTGATATCCTGGTTCGGCATTATTTTAGGACTACATATTTATTGGGTGGGTGGATGTTAAAGAAAGATGACAAATGGATGAGATGGTTTTGATGAATCTGAGGGATGCAAAACCCTTGGCTGCTCTGCTGAACCCAGAAAATGTATAAGATTTAATACATTGTGTGTGTGTGTGTTCCTGGTAAATCATACGTTGTGGGGGCAAAGTTACACAAAGAAGTAATTTTTGATCTTGTGTGGACTTTTTATTATTATTATTATTATTTATTTATTTTTGGTCCCCATAAGGAAAACAGCTTATAAATCACACTAAATTATGTTTTTTTGAAAATTAAAAAAATGCAGAAAACTTTCTGTGAGGGTTGTGTTTAGGGTTAGGGTTAGAGGATAGAATATACAGATTGTACAGTAAAAAAGTCATTATGTCTATGGAAATCCCCATAAAACAAACAAAAAAGTGCATAGCCTGTCATAAGTGTTTTTATTAAGTTTATTTTTCTTCCA
Organism: Anabarilius grahami; assembly: GCA_003731715.1. NCBI lineage: Eukaryota > Metazoa > Chordata > Actinopteri > Cypriniformes > Xenocyprididae > Anabarilius > Anabarilius grahami. The sequence goes on from RJVU01053773.1 coordinate 2,916,156, forward strand.
CTNTATATAAATTTTTATTTAATTTAATATATACAATTATTTTAAATAAAATATAAACATTTTAATTATATTTTTATATTATGCAATATTATATTTAATATTTCTAGTTATATTTAAATATTATAATATTAATATTATGCAAATAAAAAAAAAAGTAAAAGGGTTTACATGTCTAATAATAGTACAATGTCTAGATAATAGTACATTCCTTTTTTTCTTCCTTGAAATTAAGTTTGCTGACAGGAAACCCACTAGCAATGTCTCCCCCTCTCTCTCCACAAAGCACCAGATTAACAAAAAGATTTTACTCTTTTCTTAATCCTTCAACGCTCAACCAGACGCAACAGCAAGATTGACTTAGATCTGCAGTCGCGTGCAGACAAATACACATAAGTCATGAACTTAGATGCTGCAAAAAATGCCATGCCTAACTGATGCTCTTTTTGAACCTTTTGAGTGTTATCCAGTATACATGTGATTTTATATTAATGTTTGATTGCATCCTCAGATTATGAGGTTTTTTTTTTTTTTGGACAGCGTCACAGGAATGATCTCATTGCACATTGTAAAATGGTGTAAGCATCCACTGGAGGCAAGTCTTGACGAACCCAAGTGCAGTTTATTTCCATTACAAGATCAAACATAAGGGTGTAACGGATGTAGGCCGTTAAGAGCTATGCATGTAAACCTCACTCCCCTGATCTCAAAAGGCACTCTAGCAACTGACGCTAGAGACTGTGGTTTTTAGCCTCCTTGTTAGAGTGCCCGACTCCCATGCCAGCGGACCCCGGTTTGAGTCCCGCTTAGAGCGGGTGGTTCGAAAAGGAGGGGGGCTTGGGCTTGGGCTTGGGCTTGGGCTTACGAACAGTGGTACACAGACAATACTTGACAAAGACGCATGGAAAACATGAGGGCTTAAATACACAGAGACTAATGACAAAACAAGGGACACCTGTGCACAATAACCAATCAACCAAAGACAACACAACACATGAGACTAGGGAAGCACATGACATGATCACATGAGGACAAGGGAATCACATGACATGGGAAAACATGGCAAACCAGGGGCACGTTCAAGCTCAAACCGGTGTGCAACGTTTTGCCACTGTTTGCGGGTTGAACGACATGTTTCCTGGAAACAGTGTGCGACAGGTTTGAGATACGTTTTCTCTTGTTTGGTGGGTGTGTCAAAAATGTCAGCCCAATCAGCATCCACATGTATATAAACCACGTGGTATTAAAGAGACAGCTCGTAAATGTAATTAACATCAAAATAAATCCACAAGAGCAAGTATATTGTTTGCACGTTTGTTTACATTAATGGCAAAATAACTTAAATAATAAGATCTTGAATATTTATATAAATAAATAATAAGATCTTGAATAAGATCATATCTTGAATATTTCGCTTTTTCAAAACAACCAAAACAGTTACATTTAACAATTGCACAATGTTTTCTAGTTGCTGTTTGTGCAAAATGTAACAAAAAGTAATTAAATCCTTAACAGTGTGCAATTGATGCTGTAATTAATAATTATTCATGTGTTGCTGTACAAAAAATTTAATGTAATATATGATGCAATAAAACATTTATATGAAATCACATTTATTTTAAATAACACTCAAAAGGATCAAAAAGAGCATCAGTTAAGCATCACAGGTGTGCTTCAAATGAATGTGGATACCCATATAATCCTGTACATCAATGGATACATGTTGACTTCACCACAGTAAGAGTGGCTTCATTGCCTTATCTAGGCCATTGTAAATGAATGTGGCAGAATTTCTATTCTCAGGTGAGAATCTCATCTCCTCTGTCAGAGATGAAAGGGAGTTTGAACTTCATTTGAATTGCAAATGAGTGCCATCATACTTCACTAGCAGCTTAAAGTTATTTATGAAAGCCCTTTTTATGTTAGTTGTCAGCAGGCATGGTCTTGTTGGGCCATGAGTGGAAAATAACTGTTCTGTGATCATTTAAGCAGTGCATAATTTTAACCGTACTGGAGCTTAATTCAAGAGGCTTTGATAAACCCAACCCCCCCACACACACACCCTATTTTTGCAGTGCCAAAGATTACTTTTGAAACTTGTAGCCTATGCGTTTAACATGCACAGAATGAAAATGATAATGCATATTTAAATTATGGGAAAGAATTGCAAACATTTGCCAGGTTAGATGGCTGCAAGATTATGCCCACCTCCAAACCTCTATAATATGGACAAAAATCATAAATCTGATCGCTTAGAGCCACATAATTCATATTTGTACCACAAACAGTGTGGGACAACTTACAAAGTTTAATACTGAGCGTCAGGGGTCTATGAGCAATAATAACAGTGATGCTTGCAAAGTTTAAAGGTGGTTAAAGCTATAGTGTGCGACAAGCCTTCACAGTCAATGCATTACGTGATCAGATGTAGAATGTCAGATATAGAATATCCTTCCTTACAGCGATCATGTAATCAGCTTCTGCAACACGCATCATCAGTTCAGTCCCCATACTGCTTACCAGGCATGCATGGGTGGCACAGACCCCTCCGAGAGACCAGTGTTAAGTCTCAAATCCCTTGTCTTCAACAGCTGTGTGGACCCCATCTGCAATACTACGAATCCTACTATCAAGTCTGAGCTTGTGAATATTACTTAGGTCATGTGGATGCTTCTTTGTAATCTTCCTAGAGCTGTGGTTCTCAATCTGGAATACTGTAAATTTTAGATGTGTTCTAATAATAAATGATTGACAACTAACCGGCTCTTTAATAGAGGATTCAAGACCTAAAATGTGTGTCCAATATGGGAGAGCCCCAAAATGTGCAGTGTTGTTGGGGCCCCTGGACCATTGAGAACCACTTTCTTAAAGGGTTAGTTCACCCAAAAATGAAAGTTCTGTCATTAATTACTTACCATCATGTCATTACAAACCTGTAAGACCTTTGTTCATCTTCAGAACACAAATTAAGATATTTTTGATGAAATCCGGGAGGTTTTTTATCTCCCAAAGAAAGAACAAAATTACCACATTCAAGGTCCAGAGAAGTAGTAAAGACGTTGTTAAAATAGTCACTGTGACTACAGTGGTTTAACCTTAATGTTATTAAGCGACAAGAATACTTTTTGTGCACAAAAACAAAACAAAAATAAAGACTTTATTCAACAATTTCCTCTCTACTATGCAGTTTATGTTGAAGACAGTGCAGAGCTTCCGTGTTTATGTCAGAGAACGCCAACTTTGTATTGGTCGGCTCCTGTGTCAGCATCACACGCATGCGTCGGCCAATACTGAGCTGACATTTGGACGTAAACACAGAAGGTCTGCACTGCGTTCATTGCGTCAACTGCATAGGAGACTGACAGGGTATAAGAAATTGTTGAATAAAGTCGTTATTTTTGTTTTGTTTTTGTGCACAAAAAGTATACCCTTCGCTCTCGAATTTCACCAAAAATATCTTAATTTGTGTTCTGAATATGAACGAAGGTCTTACTGGTGTGGAACGACACGAGGGTGAGAATTTAATGACAGTCTTTTCATTTTTGGGTGAACTAACCCTTTAAGACTGCTCGGTACAGGTTCTGTGCCACCTCCAAATTTTATGCAAAGACGCAATGCTGTGGAAAATATTAGTACCAAAATATGGTACCTCAGCCCTGAGTGCCCAAAGAAGTTTGGATGTAACTATTTATTGTAAATTTAATTATTTATAATTTATAGTTTCATATTCTTATGTATAATTTCATATTTCATTAATTATTTCACGTTTATTTATATTTATGATATTTAAAACATTTTTAAATATCTACAATATAAATATAATAAAATAATATTATATTAATCTCGTATTATATACATATACAACATAAAATGTTGTATTAACAGTGACGTATTTAATATTCATGAGTAGCCATTAATCAGCAGTTGAATGCTACCGAATTTGCTCCTTTCAGCAAATCAATACTGTGCCTAGGTCATGAAATTAATTAATATTCATAAGCCAAGCCTTCTCTCTCTCTCTCTCTCTCTCTCTCTCTCTCTCTCTCTCTCTCTCTCTCTCTCTCTCTCATATCAGTGTTACAATGAAAACACGCTGTTCAGAAGCACAGCGGTCAGGAGTTTCTGCAAACGCCTCGGCGTATACAGTTTAATTTTAGTGCTTTCAAATGAATTTTTTCAAATATATTCCAGGATCGAGATGCTTCTTTATTCATTAAATCTGTTGCAGAACCGTATTGCGACAGTCGAACTTCATGTCGTTGAAAATGTAGACAGCAAACAATCTCACCAGAGCAAAAGTGTTCAGTGAAAGTGGAAATGCATGAGGGTGAGTTTGATTTATTTATTAATAATGTTACTTTGTTGTTGATGAATGTTACTTTTGTCTAAATCTATTAACGTATTTGTGCAAGTGTCAAACATGTTTTGAGAATTATAAAATTCATATGCTACATTTACAATAAAGTACTGTGGTTTTACTATAGTACAGTAGTATATCAGATGGTAATACCGTGGTGCTTAATGATATTCACCATATTAATTTGTCTCACTGTAAAATGTTTTCATAATTGTCATAATAGCGTCTTTGTCTCCCTTCATCTAACTTGCCACAATCGTCAATTATACGTTTTATACGTTTTCAGTCACATTTGGTGAAATTAACTGCAGGTTGTGCCATTTAAAAATCATTGCAGCATTTAAACTTACATTTTCAGTTGTTATGGGTTGATTTTTTATTTTTTTATTTTTTTTTTACGATGCATGGTATTCCAAAATGCTTAAAAGAATTCCATAGCATTGCAGTGGAACCACGGTAATACCATAGTATTTTTTGTTAAAGGTGCAATATGTAATATTTTCTGTCCCCTAGAGGTCGATAGAGGCCTATTCAAAACAATTTAATAGCCAATGCGTTATTATTGAATAAACTTGATGACGCCAAGTTTGAGAGCGGAATCTTGGGGCATGTGGTCTTCACATCACATCCGGTGGAAAAGAATTGGGATAGGACTCGGGAAGAGATCATGTTCATGGATGCGATTATTAACGTTACTGTAGTATGAAGCAGAGCAGGACCGAGTGTTGTGGGAGCTGAACGAGGTCGCTGGAGCGATTGCGCAACAAACGCCGCGAGCAGCTGAACTTTATTATGCCACAGTCGCCAGTGCCGCTTCCACTTTTCCGGTCATGAGTATGAGGTAACGCAGCTCTGTTTAACATATTAGATACGAGTGTGTTGAAAATGTTATAACTTTACTCTGTGCGTTCGCTCGGTGGCTGCTGTGAGACACTTGTTGCAGATCGATTTTAGAATATCATATTAAATGCATGACCCATGGCATGCAATTAATTTTAAAACGTATTGTATCATGGAGAAAATGCTGTATTACTGTTACTAAAAATAAAGCTGCATCTGATTATGCTATGTTAGCTACTTCACAAAATAGTGTTTTTCTCTGAGGCATGGTAAAGCATGGTACTCGCAAAAAATCAAGAAAATTAGAAAACAATATGACTAAACGTGTTGAGCTATAAAACAATAATTAGATTTCTGTCCATAAATATATCAAAACCGTTGTTTCCTTGTCTATTAAAACATGTTAATATTAAAGCGTCTTTGGTGTTTCCATGGTTTCTACAAAATAAAACCGGAAACCGAGGGTAACGCAGGTATGACGCAATTAACAGGCGACTCCTCAGACTGTCCCGGAGCCTTGGTTAAAATTGCAATTTTCTCACGATTTACAAATAGTTGGAAACATTTGGGATACTGTAAGTACTCAAGTGAACAAAATATATAACACTGGCCTAGTGGTTTTTGGATATTTTACTGCAAAATACTTACATATTGCACCTTTAATGGAATTTTTGTCAGAGATGTTTTTCATTCATCCAGATCATAACATCTTTTACAGTTTATTTGTTAAAGCATTAGTTGACTCTGGCTTTTCACTTTGCTTTGTTTGGTCAGCCAGCCCAGAATGTTACCTGTTTAAAGTAAAAAAAGAGACAGGTGTGGTAGTTGGGTTATTCCTATTATGCTGTGTACATTTTAGGTCCCCATTATACTGTAAATTAAAGTTGTCTGCTACAAATTATTGTTTAGAAATCTACGTATTACTCCATTATTTTGGTGAGAAACATGAGCAAATATTAGTAATTGGTTTATCTTACTGTAAAACTTCCCATCACGTTTTATGAAATTGCAGAATTATTTTTATTAGCTTTATTAGTTTGATAATATAAAAAATGTGATATCTAACTCTCAATCCCTCATGTCATGAAAATCATGTGTAATGACCCTAAACACAACCCTATCCAACACATATTTTAAAAACCAGTGTTGTTAAGCATCATCAATGACGTCAACGTTGAAATGGAGCTATGACTGCAAAACAACACCTATAGGCATCATTTTCCTTTTAATAAACCATGTAAATTGGAAACTCTGTACGTGTGGATGTATATCAGGAATTAGGGAGCTTACGGAATTTTATTTTAGACTTTATTAACGTGACCTGTGCAATATAACATCCACCTTTTACACAGTATAGCTCAGTAAAGAGCTATTTATAATGTTACAAAAGATAAAAGGCTTTTTAAATTTAAAATAAATGCTGATTTTTAGATCTTTCTATTCAGCAAAGAATCCTGGAAAAAATGTATCACAGTTTCCACATAAATATTAAGCAGCACAACTGTTTTCAACATTGATAATAATAAGAAATGTTTCTTGAGCACCAAATCAGTATATTAGAATGTTTTCTGAAGAATCATGTGACTCTGAAGTAATGATGTTGAAAATTCAGCTTCCCATCACACAAATAAATGACATTTTAAAATGTATTCAAATAACAAACAGCTATTTTAAATTGTAATAAAAAATGTTTTTTGCAGCCTTGGTTCTGCTTATCCTGATAGAGGAGGGTTTCGCATTGGCACAGAAAACTCAAGGTAGGTTTGAATTACGAAATTGCCTGCAAAGCCACATGTTCTATTTCGAGTCTTTCCCATCTGTTTTGCTTTAATAACCATTACCTTTAACGTAGATCATCTTATGTGTTTGTATATGTATATGTGTATGTGTGTGTGCTGTTAGCTTTGCCTCAGAATGTGGCTGTTGAGGATAAGAAGCCTGCTCACTGTGGAACTTTGATCCAGACAGCAAATGGAGGATCATTTAGTTCTCCAAACTACCCCAACACCTACCCGCCAAACAAGGAGTGTGTGTACATACTGGAGGGTATGAGTCTCACTTCCACATGCAAAGATACTTATTCTTTCCTATTTGTTGTTTTGGTAAAGCATGCACTGCATACATAAATTCTTTAATTTGACTGAATTTTCAGCAAAGACGCATTAAATTGATCAAAAGTGGCAGTAAAGACATGTTTCAAAAGATTTCTATTTCAAATAAATAGAAATAAATCTAACCATCAAAGAATCCTAAAAAAGAAATGACATTGTCACAACAGTTAGTCATGTTAGTTATAACCTCTTTCTCATCTACATCAGCCCATCCACGGAAGAGAATCCAGCTCACTTTCAATGACATCTACTACATCGAGCCGTCCTTCGAGTGCCGCTTTGATAACATTGAAATCCGTGATGGGCCTTTTGTTTTCTCTCCGTTGATTAATCGGTTCTGCGGAGCAAAGAGTCCAGGGATTGTCACCTCCTCTGGACGCTTCATGTGGATCAGATTTTCCAGTGACGAGGAGCTGGAAGGCATGGGTTTCAGGGTGGAGTATTCATATACTGCAGGTAAATACATCTTGCAGTTCTTCATGCAGTTAGGTTCTGTTCCTTTTGTATTAATTTATTGCACTTGATTTTTATTATCCTAAAACCTCACTGGCATCCAGATCCTGATTTTCATCTCCATGTTGGAGGACTCTTGAATCCCATTCCAGGTAAACGGATAACACTTGTGTATGGAGCATGGGTTGGGAAGTGGTTATTCCAGCGGGTTTGTTCTAGTAATATGTCTAAAGTTTGTTTAATAATCATTACATTTGTCATGAACATTTATGGTTGGTAATTGTGCAGTTATATAGTTTTTTGTTCACAAATAATTTAAAATGTTAGTAGGTGATTTTCATATATATATATATATAATGCCCCTAAGTTATGGAACTCATTACCTGCATCAATTAGGAATGCTACATCTTTGGATTGTGTTAAGATACTTCTTAAGATACATCTTTTTAGTCAAGCTTTTAATTTATAATTTATTAATGTGTATTTTTTTATATGATGTATTTTTGCTTTGTTTGTTATATCTAATTTTGTACATGTAGTGATTTGAGTTTGAGAAAGGCACACTATAAATCAAATTTTATATATATACACTATATTGCCAAAAGTTTTGGGACGCCTGCCTTTACGTGCACATGAACTTTAATGACATCCCATTCTTAATCCGTAGGGTTTAATATGGAGTTGGCCCACCCTTTGCAGCTATAACAGCTTCAACTCTTCTGGGAAGGCTTTCCACAAGGTTTAGGAGTGTGTTTATGGGAATTTTTGACCATTCTTCTAGAAGCACATTTGTGAGGTCAGGCAGTGATGTTGGCGAGAAGGCCTGGCTCGCGGTCTCCACTCTAATTCATCCCAAAGGTGATCTATCGGTTGAGGTCAGGACAGGCCAGTCAAGTTCCTCCACACCAAACTCGCTCATCCATGTCTTTATGGACCTTGCTTTGTGCACTGGAGCACAGTCATGTTGGAACAGGAAGGGGCCATCCCCAAACTGTTCCCACAAAGTTGGAGCATGAAATTGTCCAAAATGTCTTGGTGTGCTGAAGCATTAAGATTTCCTTTCACTGGAACTAATGGGCCAAGCCCAACCCCTGAAAAACAACCCCACACCATAATCCTCCCTCCACCAAACTTTACACTTTGCACAATGCAGTCAGGCAAGTACCGTTCTCCTGGCAACCGCCAAACCCAGACTCGTCCATCGGATTGCCAGACAGAGGAGCGTGATTCGTCACTCCAGAGAACACGTCTCTACTGCTCTAGAGTCCAGTGGCGGCGTGCTTTACACCACTGCGCTTTGCATTGCTCTTGGTGACGTAAGGATTGGATGCAGCTGCTCGGCCATGGAAACCCATTCCATGAAGCTCTCTACGCACTGATCTTGAGCTGAAGGCCACATGAAGTTTGGAGATCTGTAGCTATTGACACTGCAGAAAGTTAGAGACTTCTGCACACTGTGTGCCTCAGCATGCGCTGACCCCGCTCTGTGATTTTACGTGGCCTACCACTTCGTAACTGAGTTGCAGTTTTTCCCAATAGCTTCCCCTTTGTTATGATACCACTAACAGTTGACCGTGGAATATTTAGTAGTGAGGAAATTTCCCGAATGGACTTATTGCACAGGTGGCAACCTATCACGGTACCACGCTTGAATTCACTGAGCTCCTGAGAGCGACCCATTCTTTCACAAATGTTTGTAGAAGCAGTCTGCATGCCTAGGTGCTTGATTTTATACACCTGTGGCCATGGAATTGATTGGAACATCTGAATTCAATAATTTGGAGGGGTGTCCCAATACTTTTTGGCAATATAGTGTATATATGTATGTGTATAAATATATATATAATACTGATCAAATTTGTTGTAGAATTCTACTAACCTACTAACTAAACCTGGCATGTCCTGTGGAAATATAATTTTTCTTAGTACTTGATTTTTTTTTTTTAAGGTTTTGCTACCTATCAGAATAACACTTTATACGTTCTCTTTTTCAGTTGCTATGGTTACCGAGCCCAACAAATATAAATGTAAATTCCATCTTTAGTGCATCAGTTATGTAAACTCCTGAATATTTCAGTGCCCCAGAATTTATTAGTATTACTTTTCCCAGATGCAGTCTACAGACTCTTAGGTCTCCTTCTCAAGTACTTTTAAGCTTTAATGTTATAGTATTTTAATGTTATAATGTTAATTTAATTGTCTTTATCTTTACTGTTGTCTCTTCCCCTCAGACTGTCAGTTTGAAATGTCTGGATCAGATGGTATAATCAGATCTAGTCAAGTTGAGGAGGAAAACAAGGTAAAATCAGGGGAAGCATTGGATTGTATTTGGACCATACAAGCTCCACCGATGTCTAAGGTTAGTAATGCAGCCCTGGGTAAACATCTGTTCCTCTCACATAGATTTGTAAGGGATCATGTACAGTCACTGAGATCAAGTAGATGTTTTTGTATCACCTTGGAGGGGTTAATTTTATGATAATGTATGTTATCCTGCTTCTTACACAACTTCCTACCAAATAAATAAATAAATGGACCATTAAATACTGAAATTATTTTATGACATGAGACGAAAGTGGCCATGAAACTAGCACAGCTATGTAGGAAATAGGTTGCCTGGGAAAATGAGCAATTATGCAGTTCTACATCTTTATATAAAACATTTTCCACAGAATGCTGTGAATGACCAATTAGAATCCAATTAGAAAGCCTTATAATTAAACTTTATGTTAGGGCTCTATGCTTACATTTCATTACATTTCTAACCCTAATTTAAAAAAAAAATTAGGAGCACAGTCAAAGATTTAGGAGCACCTTCTAATTAACTTTCCCATTGCAGGGCAATATTTAAAATTATTTATAATAAAATCTTTTATGTCAAATTCTTAAATTTATATATATTTATTTAAATAAATAAATTGTATTTAAATTGTGAATATAGAAATATTAAATGATTAAAATAATTAAATGATACTCTAAATTGAAACTAAAACCACCAGTAAGTGGCGACAGGTCACTGTCTTTGTCACTAAATCAATCATTCCATCGATTCCTTCAAAACGGCTAATTCATTCTGTTCCCTACATTAGTCCATAATATAGTTCACTTGAGGGAGTGAATGAAAATGAGTGAGTGAATTTGGACACTGGGTGTGCCGGAAGAGCTGGCACTTTTGCACGGTTTGTGCTTTCTGTTTAATAATTATTTGAAACAACTGGCAGCTCCAGTTCAAGATTTATCTTGAACTCTGTCATGAAAACTATGTATAAACCTAAATTAAACAATTTAGTAATCAAATAATAAAGAATTCATACCAGTATGATATTACGCTGTACCCACATTGGACCAGCGGTTTGGAAAATGGATGGATGGATGATTCAGCTGTGGGTGCCATCTTCTGGTCAGGGTCAGGAATTCATTCGCCGTGCGATTCTCACAGGGCATTATGGGTATTCTCTAGCTGTTGAGCATACGTTGATTGTACACTTGTTATTGCGGTGCAATGTGGGATTGAATGAGTGCACTTGTCCACTATGGTTTCGTACACCACAACAAATGGCTGTCTCCTCAAATAATGCCCTATTTAAGGGTATGGGGGCTATTTCGGACGCAGCTGTCTTTGTGAATAGGTCACTGAATCATCGACTTACCAGATTTGCTTAAAAACGCAGATTCATTCATCAACAAAACACAGCTGTGTGTTTTCTCAGAGATGCACAGAAATATGACTGAAATGGTCACACTGTAGACTCCTATGTGTAACATTTTACATAATTACAGTAGCATTAACTGTGTCTCTGTCTCTTTTTTACACAGATCTATCTCCGCTTTCTGGACTATCAGATGGAGAACTCGAATGAGTGTAAGAAAAACTTTGTTGCGATCTATGAAGGCAGTAATGCCATTGAAGATTTAAAGGCCAAGTTCTGCAGCACTGTTGCCAATGACATCACACTTGACAATGCCGTGGGTGTTGTTCGAATGTGGGCCGACGAGACCAGCAAACTGAGCCGGTTCCGGATGCTCTTTACAGTCTTTGCTGAACGTAAGCATTCACATACCTTTTTACTTCCTGCAATTTTATTAAAGTTATAGTTCATCCAAAAATGAAAATTTTGTAATTACTTACTTATCCTCGTGTCATTCCATACCCATATGCTGTTACTTTTCCATTGAATGCAAACAGATAAAAAAATTACAGATTATTATTATTATTTTTTTTTTAATCTCTTGTTTTCCAACTTTTTGCATGAAATTTTCCTGTAGCTTCAATCCTTTGTCTAGGAATACATTATAGCTATATATATAAAAAAAAGGGTATGTAACACACAAAAAACATCTTTAACTAAGCAAAATGTGTCAGAATATTGTGCTTCAGTAGTTTTGAGAGACACAATAACCTGATCAATGATACTAGAAAATTGACCAATGGTTCTAGATTTCAAACATGTGGTGTAAGAGGTCCATCATGTGGACATTATGGGCATTACATTTCTGCCTGGCTTTCATCTCATTAAAAACTCTGTTTTGCAGCTCCATGTTTGGCCAACACATATTTCTGTCACAGCAACATGTGCATCAACAATACTCTGGTCTGTAATGGTGTTCAGAACTGTGTGTTTCCCTGGGATGAGAACAATTGCAAAGGTAAAAAGTGTGCTTTCACGTGACCGTTTTCCAACTAGTGTCGCTAATGAGATGTAAAAGCTTTCTTAAGAATTTTAATGGATAATTTTGCAAGCAAATCAATGTTTTTGTCCACATCTTTCATAGAACTAGATTACCTCCTTCAGGGGTTTGACCTCAATGAACTGATGTTCACTCTATGAATGTTGTATATAAAGCACATAATATTAACGCAAACTGAATTATTAGTCTATGAAGGATTGGACGTCATGGGTTAAAGTGTTTTTATGGAGTGCAGAAAATGCCATGTGCCCTGGATATGTAAAGCAGTAATAAGGATTCATGAATTCAGTTTTATTGTCATTGTTCTCATTTAGGTGGAAAATGTTCATTTTTCCTCACTCATGACCCTGTCCTCTTCTGCTTTCTTTTGTCTTTGTTGTCCCGTCTCTCAGAAAAGAAGTCTAAAGGTTTTTTCCATCAAATGAGTAAAACTCATTGCATTGTGATTGGAGTGGCCACTGGTGTGGTCTTTCTTCTTCTCATCATATCTGTATTTATACAGATGAAGCAGCCGAGAAAGAAGGTGACTGTTTATATTGGGAAATCACCATTTAGAATGAGAAATTCATGAGTGAGAAGCAGCCTCCTACAGTACAGATGTCAGAAATACACTCTAAGGTTATATACTTTTCAACATTAAAAATGTTTTATTCATCAGCTTCATTTAAACATAAGCCGTTCGAGGTTGATTTCCCTGAAAAAAGTAAACACTGTGGCGCTATCAAAACATTACTAGTGCTTTTGTTTATTTCAGCCTTCTGACACTGCAATATTGACTCAGCCAATGGTGTGACTTTGGCTCTGTTTGTTTGACCAATGGCAAGGGCAGGTTTATGGAAAACCTTTGTTTTTGCAGAATTCACTAGTTTGGCAAATGAAGTCAACATAATAATATAAGTAATTAAACAGATTTTTTTGTTTTTAATACATGTTCCTGGTCTAACTGTAAATGATTCAGCCGTGAATATTATTCCAAAGGAAAAAAAAAAGGTTATTTTCAAAATCTTTAATCAAAAGAACATCATCCTGACAGCAGCGCTGGGCGATTACGATTGCGGCTTCCAATGATTATAAAAAATACAAGATAATGGAGGAAAAACGATTATAATGCCAAATTCCATTTTGCAATGATGTTCTAATTTTGTCTTGTGTTATAAATCCTGTGCATGCCTTTCCTTTACAGTGTGTGTCTGTGCTTTCAGCCCTTCTTAAATATGTTACATAAGTGCACTACAGTTTATCTTAATTTGATATAATTTATTATTTTTATATTTTTATAAATATTTAAGTATATGTATGTGTATAAAGAC
>RJVU01053773.1:2945684-2990554 GCA_003731715.1 Anabarilius grahami
TGTGTGTGTGTGTGTATATAACTACAATTTTGATTAATAGACAATAATAAAAAATGCCTACATAAAACAATCATTTACTGTAAAATGATTTGTTAGGTTACTTAAAAATGTCTAAATCTGATTTCAGTTTCTGTTTTCACTTTAATTTTAGTCAATGTTGTACTTAACTAAAACTCAAATTGAAACTAAAACCATAAAAAACATGTTCATCTCTTGAAATTAAAATATATATATATAATTTTGTTGAGTGTTTTTGCCNGCCATTTTTATTTAAATATGTATATATAGTTTTTATAATTTTCTATTAGTTTTAGTTTATTTAGTTTTGGTTATTTAATACTTCAAGTTAAACCAAACGAAAATGAGAACCGGTGCCTTGGCAACTAGCTGAAATAATTTTATTTCAGCTAACATTTATTTTATTTCAAGAAACAAAATTTTTTATCATGGTTTTAGTTTTAGTTAATGAAAATAACACTGATATAAATGAACAGGATTTGAGTTACAAATTATTATTGGGTTACAACAACAAAAATCCTTTTAGTGTTCTCTGAGATTAGATCAGGTAAACTCCTAGGGTACTTCTAAGAAATATACAGACATAATGTCTGTGCTGTGACTACATAAAGAAAATATGGGAGGAATGTGGCATAGCCTGATCGGTCTCAGACTCTGCCAAAATGCTGCGTCAGCAAACATTCATAGCTGCTGTCATGTTATATAATACCAATGTCATTGATTTGATTTATAAAACAGTGACAGTGTGTGCGTGTGCGTGTGTTTTTGACATATCAGGACACAAATTTGTATAATGACATGGGTATGACATATGTATTACAAGGAGAGGGTGACTTATGAGGACATTACCCATGTCCCCACTTTTCAAAAGGCTTATAAATCATACAGAATGAGTTTTTTTGAGAAAGTAAAAATGTGCACAGTTTCCTGTGATGGGTAGGTTTAGATGTAGGGTTGGTGTAGGGCTATAGAAAATACGGTTTGTTCAGTATAAAAACCATTACGCCAATGGAATGTCCCCACAATTCACAAAAACAAATGTGTGGGTGTGTGTGTGTGTGTGTGTGTGTCTGAACAGTCTGTGAGTCCTGCTCACCTGGATTTCAAATGCTTCCTGCTCTGCCTTTTCCCTCCATCCTTGAAACGCATGTGCTGACTCACAGGCATAAATGATTACAAGCAGAAACGAGATGCAGTAGAAGGCCTGAGAAGAGACAGAGAGTTAATGCTTAAACAACTGAAGCTCGTCACAGCTGCTGCACAGATCCACAGTGAAAGCTTTGGACAAACATGACTGAATTTATGTTTGATTTAAACATGTTTGACATTTTAATTTAAAGGCGTATGCTGCAATGCTTCTAATTACTTTTGATAAAAATAAAATGTGTATGAATTTCTATACACATATGATTTAATATATGAATATATAAAATTTTATATACATGCGAGTATATATATATAAATGGAATAAAATTATATGTAAAAAATATTCATAATTTGCATCCAAACCTTTGACTTGTAGTAGTTGTCAAAATTACCGACTTCGGTACTGAAGTCGGTACAGCACTTTGAGTGCTGTTGAGCGGATTCGTAGGCACCTGTGATTGGCCATTGAGTTCACGCACTCAACATGTATGTCTGTGATTGGCTACAATGATCAAACATTTGCGGATCAGTCCGCTGATAGACGCCTGGTTTCAAATGCTCCTGCTTTCAAATTCAAACACTTCTGTGTGCTTTCAAACGCTCCCGTGTGTTGATCATTGTAGCCAATCACAGACATATCTGATGAGCGTGTGAACACAATGGCCAATCAGAGGTGTTTACGAATCCACTCAACAGAGCTCAAAGCGTCACCTTTTTAACATTTCAGTACCGACTTGGTACCGCAGTCGGTACTTTTGACAACTCTAACTTGTAGTGTATTTTAAGCAGTATTCATAAATATTTCCATTACTGTGGTGACCTCATAAATAAATATTCTGTAAATAATAAACTCATGTTTTTACTGATCCACTGTGTCAACTCGGTGTCAAATGAGGGTTTTACAGGGCAGTGCATGACTCAGGGGTTCTATATGTGCAAATATGAGCCTCTTCAATTGTTTTATGGCAACACACAATAATGCAGAAAAATCTACAAAGCACTGAATAAACATCTGCTGTGTAACTCTACACCAAGATCTCACTTACCAAGATGTTTATTTCTCAGCTGTTCAAGGAAGTTGTTGCATAACAAGGACATTATTCAGTAAATACACACACACATACTTGTATATCTGGTTTATGGGGACTCTCCATAGACGTAATGGTTTTAATACTGTACAAACTGTATATTCTATCCCCCTACACTACCCCTACCCCTAATCACAGGAAACTGTCTTCATTTTTCTAATTAAAAAAAAAACACAGTTTAGTATGTTTCTAAGCCATTTGTTTACGTTGTAATACCCATGTCATTATACACATTTGTGTCCTCATAAACCATGTATACAAGAACACACACAAACACACACATAAAACCTACAAGTATTTTTCTGCATTGAATGTGCACTTGTAGTATTAGTATCCTGGTTGGAGATGTAAACAAATACTTTCAGACTTTTATTAGACTTGTACATTATTTTAACAGCTCATGACATGTTTCTGTATCAGCAGTTACTCACCAAAGACAAAGGCAATCCATTGTTGCAGAACTTTTCTCTGTGTGGCGAAATTTCATAAGGCAAATTAATTATGGCGGTGCACATCAAAACAAGTGATGCCAGGAAATCTGCCAGGGCCAGCTGAAGAAGAGGCTTTGCCTGTAGTAGAACAACAATGATAAAGAAAAATAATGGTTCTTTATTGGCATTGATGGATGAACCTTTACCAACAATGGAACATTTCCGTTCCACTAAAGGTTCTTTAAATTTTCTTATGTTCTTCACATTAAGAAAAAATGGTTCTTTTAAGAAAAGTTCACCGAAAGGTTCTTGAAGGAACCAACTTTTAGAACCTTTACTGTATATATAAGAGTGTATGTGATGACAGGGAGGCCTGATTCAAGGAGACTGCTGAAGAAATATTTTTACAAATGTTTTAGTGAACTTTGCAAAAGAGTTATCTAAAGCATGTTCTGTTGATGGAGAGAGATGTATGCAGTGATGTAATCATAGGGCTTAGTTTTGATTGTGCCCACTGTTAGCCAATATTGACCCTCACTGTAGACTTTTCCAGCAAGTCTTTTGTGATTCAGCTGGGGAATGCATATCCATCAAATACATAATTTGTCCATTCAAAAATTCAGATTATCTGCTGGAATTCAAGTATGCATTTTATGTGCCCGTTTAGAAGCTCAATCAGATCTGTTCCCCAAGATGAAATGAAATTTAACATTTGCATATTGACTGACCTGTTCATTGAGATGCCTTCTCTTTATAATGGACACCACCACCACAGAACAACTACCTATCAGACTTTACCAGAAAAAAAAAAAGTCGTTCATTAAGAATTCTTGTGAATTTAATAGCAACTTCTGTCCCTGTCGCTTCTAAGTGGTAGCTGCGAATGCAGTCTTAAGAATCTGATCTAACCCTTACGATTAGTTAATCCATAAACTAATGTATTTAGATAGAGCATATTTTATTATATTACTGTTCAATAAAAATGAATTATGTTACCATGTTAACCACATTTTGTTAGTTAAATGTATTATTATTTTCTGTTAATTTATATAAAAAACATGGTTGTTGTGGTACTGTAAACACACAACATATTGCCACAAACAACATAAAATTCAGTATAAAACACTACAATTTGTATAATTAATAACAAAAAGTAGGCAAAAGTAACTTTTTAAACTAAAATTTAAACAAATGTGATGCTTTATGCAGGGAACCTAACTTTAACAATGTTTTACTGTAATACACGAAATATCTACGCATATTGCGTACGTTGCCTTAATGTCTCAGTAAATTATAAAAGCAATTCATTATTATTTTTTACTTCTAAAATACATGTTTATGTGTAGGCCTATATTTAATGTTACTGTCTCTCAAATCAAATGCAGAACTCCAGATGCAATTATTGGTTTCTCTTTGAGTGTGAGCGCATGTTGAAAATTAAACTCACTATACTTCATTTTAATGCATTATAGATATTATTCAATTAAAGAAACAGATCGCACTTATATTTCTCATTTCCTTGGAATCACATGTCAGTCGAATCAACTTTTTATTTCTTACCTTAAACTCAAAGTCGAGACGTAGATCCAAGACAAAGCAGTAATCTGTGCGTGCAATTAAGATGAAAAATAAACAATATGAATATTTAGCATAATATATTTGTAATAATAAATGGCGTCATCAAATCGAAAGCATAGCAGTCATCAAAGTAGATCAATACATTAGTTTTAGTTTTAAATATTTTACAGCAATTTGTAGCGTGGCAAATAATGACATGCTGTTATATTCTCGCAGTTCAGGTGTGAGATTAATAGTAAAGGTGATTAATTACCTTTTCTTCTTCATCTGATAATCTATCACTTGAGTTCATGATGAAGAGATTAATTCCGTGAACTACATGCCAGCTCGTTGTTGTTCTGTGTCATGTACAGGCGCTTGTGAGTCTGACTGACTCCGTCTCACCTGGACGTTGAACCTCTGATCATGTGACGTCTATACGGTCTCACCTGTACTGGCGCAGTTGCGCTCCTGCTTTCATTAACATATTTTTGCGGGTAAAACCACATAGGTTTTACATTACAGAGCACAGGTAGGTGTTGTGTGGTCTGTGTCATCATGAAGATACAGCATAGTCAAGCTCCTTAAATTATTATATATAAACATTACTACTTATTCTTATGTAAACATCTTTGGGAACACTTTCAAATGGCTAATATGATCTATATAGGCCTAAACATTAATAGGCTATAAATATGTGTTGAACTACTCATCTGTAAACAGTGTTTCTATTGTGTTTGTATTCTGTTCTTTTGTACTGTTATCTTTCAAGTACTCGGACCCTCACCACGGTCACTAAAATTAACATGCAGTGACCTCTACTGGTCAAAATGTCACCTGCAACCTGCAATCATAGTTTTCCAGAGAGAAAAATAAAAAATTTGAAGTGTTTTGGTTATGCTTATGGCATTGTTGGCTATAAAGATCACTCAATTTCGAAATAATATAAAAATACTGGGTGAATGAGAGATAATACAGGACTAATATTTAATTAATCAATACAAAAAACTTAATCAACAACCAAAATTAAGCATAAAAATAACAATACAAATGCAAAATATGTATATTTTTCATTTGTAATAATAATAATAATAATAATAGGTAATAAATGTTTAGGCCTATATATAAAAGTTTCAGGTACTGTTCTTAATTTAGTCTTTGCTTTTGGTTTAATTAATAAATAGGCCTAACAATAAAATACAAAAATAAGGTTGTCCAGTGCCTTCAAATTCGCCGTGCCTGAAAATAATGTCAATCTAGTTTCTATGCTATCATCGGACAGTATAAAAAGCACGTGGGCGTTTCAGAAAACATCGGAAGTTATGAATAATTATGACATCACTGCCCAGAATGCGATTGCAGCAGGAAGTGACGCCAAGACTTCCACGGTGGCTCCTCTTCTTACGTGGCAACGCGTCAAGCGACCGCGAGACACTGAGCACAAAGAGACAGAATATTAATTAAAATACATTATTACGTTTTCTTTATTGTTTCGCCTGTTGATAGTGTTTAAGTTCTTCTTTTAAATCGTCATGGGTCTGACCATCTCATCCCTGTTTGGGAGACTTTTCGGCAAGAAACAGATGAGAATACTGATGGGTGAGTGTTTCAAGCACATTACACTCCTGTGTTTCTGATGTATTTGTATGGTAAATATTCAGTTCTAAGATAATGTGGATAATATTTGAGTGTAAGTTTAAATAAAACTTGATTTTTAATCGTTTCCGCATTTAAATTCAACAATGTCAGAGTTCTTGGGCAGTGGCTAATGTTAGCTTGCTAGCTTCAGATAGAGCTTGAAATATAAAATCACACTATTGTAATGAATTTGACAGCTAAATGTGTTTTTTCTTTTCTTTTCAGTGGGTTTGGACGCTGCAGGTAAAACCACAATACTTTACAAGCTAAAGCTGGGAGAAATTGTAACCACCATCCCTACTATAGGTGAGATTACGCTAACATGACTTTGTTCTCTGTTTTCTAATCACTCTTTCACAATATATATATATATTTCTTTCATTTAAAACAGAAGGAGCTCATGGTTTTCAAGATTCTGTTCATTTTGATGATCAATATTTGTAATGTCACTGCCATTTCATTTACAATTTAAGTGTGGGTTTTAACCAAGTGTTTTTGGGGAGAAATTACACTTAAAGTAATGTTTTGTCTGACACTGACATTATTATTCAAAAGCTTGTGTGAGTGTGTGTGTATATAGACAGCAAATACAATGAATATAAATTACTGAAAGTAAGAAGTTTTATTTTTATTCAAAATTCATTAAAATATTTGAAAGTAATAAAGAAAAATGATAAAATATTTAAAGCATTTTCAGTCAGTCTTGGGGCTGCCAGAAGGTGGGATTGCTACTGCTGTTAATTTACTCGTCACTAAGCCCCGCCTTAAAAACATTACTGACCAATCCTACTTTAGCAACTCTTGCTGTCTGCCGCATTATCACAAGGTTTTACAGAAATTATCCAAAAAATTTGGTATAACATTGTTGCAGAGTCCCTCTCAGTGTTTCTGAGCGAGCTACAGTAATCGAGGAACGAATGGTCAAAATCTAGGTGCCGTCATTGGCTGAGGGCAATAATCTCTTAATAGAGTCATTCCACGAAACCGGTACAATTTGGATTTACACATCTTTAGATTTTTTTTTACCAAAATGTATTACTTTTCTGAACACCCCACAACATTAATGACATATTTAACTTCCAGAAAAACATATTTTCCCATCTCAGGCATCAGATCCCTATTATTATTAATATTATTATTGGTCATTTTTTTTGAGTTATGGACACTATAGGAGCTCTCTGAATATTATTATAAAATGTATTTGTGATAAAATCAACATTTTCCTATTAATCAGATGTCCCTCACACTAATTCAGTAATTGCAAATATAAAAGTTAATCAAAATCTCACACTTTTGCTATACTAAAGCCTGAAATGGGCACTTTTTGTGACCGCAACCTCATCATTTTTTATCAAAGGCTTAACTTTAGAATTTGAACTAATATCAGTATTCTTATGATTGCTCTGAACATTTCAGAGTTCAACAAACTTTAAATTACTTTTTCATAAACTTAAAAAAAAAAAAAAAAAANAGTAAATAAAAACGTAGGTGTGATGGGGTTGTGGTTTTTTTTTTTTTGCCCAAATTGGCCACTGCTCTAAATCTAGTGAATAAATGGAGAGCACATGGCATTAATGATATTAAGAAATCATGAATAATGTTGAAATAACAAAGATAATTATCACAAATAATAGTTTTCTATCTTTAATTGATGTAACTGGGTTGAGTCGTTAAGCTTGACCAACACAATTTCACAACATAATTTAGTTATAATTATTAAAGAAGGTGGTAACATGCCTGTGTCTGCTCACAGTGTTGTTCAGAAGACTTCTATGATGTCACTTCCTATTAATGATGTCACATACGTATCAGTTCATTATTTTTATAGGGGGAGAATGGTTTGTGTAACGGGGTTGAGGGGTTACTGTGGTACGGAACTAAATAATGTGATTTTAATGAATAATCATGAATTTACTTAGAAAAAAAACATTACCAGCAAAAAAGCACAGATGGATATTTATGGGAATGGCAAAATGTATGGACTTTTTTTCTCATTTTATTATTCATATCCCAAGTACACTTTCATAGAAGGCCTTAAGGGACATGACAAAATAGGTGGTGTCAACTGAAAAAAACAAAATAATTTCTAATATAAAGAGAAAATGTATGTCATGTTTTTAAACATTATTAAAGGAGACATTTCAATTAATACAAAAACCTTTTAAAATATTTATTTTGTGACCCAATAGAAAAAGGTCAGAGGGACTCAAATCGTAGCGTGTTCGTGGAATAACTCAATAGCCAAATATCAGCTAGTTAATCGGCAGATGGCGGATGTATTTGTCTATCGCTAATCTTGTTTAGCCAATCAAATATAGTTGATTCACCTTGACTAAGGTGGTGTTATTTGTTTTTGGACAGGTTTTAATGTAGAGACTGTTGAATACAAGAACATCTGCTTCACCGTGTGGGATGTCGGCGGTCAGGACAAGATTCGTCCTCTCTGGAGACACTATTTTCAGAACACACAGGTATGATTTTTATATAGGGTCATTTTGCTGGCAAAGGTGCCACTTAGCTGTTTCTGAATGTTTATCCGGAGCAACTTATAATAATCAGTTACAGGCACTGTGCCCCTTCAGCAACATCCTGGTCTCTTTAAGTGCAAAATATTGGTTGAGATGTACTGTGATCTTTGTAACTTGGATGCTTTTGTGAATGTTGTTCATTTGAAGCATTTTCAGGATATTTTTAGCTGCTGAGCCCAAACTGTTCATTCTTTTTTCCACAGGGTCTGATCTTTGTGGTGGACAGCAATGACAGAGAAAGAGTTGCAGAATCTGCAGAGGAGCTTTCTAAAATGGTAAGTTCCGTTTAATCTTCAGATATTACGCTCGAGGACCAACTTTCAGTGACCTGAACTGAGATCACATTACGCAATGTATTTACATTTATGTTCTTGGCAGAGCTTTCTTACCGAAGTATAGGGGTTTTTGCACTGCATAGTTGTAGGAACTCAGTCATAGGAACTAGCCATCACTGCGGTTCCCAGAGAACTAATTTTCCCCCAGGGCCATTTACCTTTTTATTATTATTATTCGCACTGGCAGCAGGAACTCTGAAGTGACGCAAGCCGGCTGACGGCGACACCGTTTAAAAGCAGCATTTACTAACATCAGCAGCTGGAGGACAGAGCACACGGTGATTGGAGATGTTTTTGTTGTGTGTCTTGGATTTTGTGATAATGTAGAAGCATAAGTTACGCAACTGAAAGAGAAAAAAAGGAGGGCTAAGAAACGAAATCTCCTGTGACAGCTTGCAATGTTACATATCATTGAGGCTTAGAAAAGAACACAATGCTGCCGACAACGGGTAAATGCTGCTATTGCTGTTTTCCATGTTCGGGAGTAAGTATACAGTGGGTACGGAAAGTATTCAGACCCCCTTACATTTTTGACTCTTTGTTATATTGCAGCCATTTGCTAAAATCATTTAAGTTCATTTTTTTTTCCTCAATGTACACACAGCACCCCATATTGACAGAAAAACACAGAATTGTTGAAATTTTTGCAGATTTATTAAAAAAGAAAAACTGAAATGTCACATGGTCCTAAGTATTCAGACCCTTTGCTCAGTATTTAGTAGAAGCACCCTTTTGATCTAATACAGCCATGAGTCTTTTTGGGAAAGATGCAACAAGTTTTTCACACCTGGATTTGGGGATCCTCTGCCATTCCTCCTTGCAGATCCTCTCCAGTTCTGTCAGGTTGGATGGTAAACGTTGGTGGACAGCCATTTTTAGGTCTCTCCAGAGATGCTCAATTGGGTTTAAGTCAGGGCTCTGGCTGGGCCATTCAAGAACAGTCACGGAGTTGTTGTGAAGCCACTCCTTCGTTATTTTAGCTGTGTGCTTAGGGTCATTGTCTTGTTGGAAGGTAAACCTTCGGCCCAGTCTGAGGTCCTGAGCACTCTGGAGAAGGTTTTCGTCCAGGATATCCCTGTACTTGGCCGCATTCATCTTTCCCTCGATTGCAACCAGTCGTCCTGTCCCTGCAGCTGAAAAACACCCCCACAGCATGATGCTGCCACCACCATGCTTCACTGTTGGGACTGTATTGGACAGGTGATGAGCAGTGCCTGGTTTTCTCCACACATACCGCTTAGAATTAAGGCCAAAAAGTTCTATCTTGGTCTCATCAGACCAGAGAATCTTATTTCTCACCATCTTGGAGTCCTTCAGGTGTTTTTTAGCAAACTCCATGCGGGCTTTTATGTGTCTTGCACTGAGGAGAGGCTTCCGTCGGGCCACTCTGCCATAAAGCCCCGACTGGTGATGGTTGACTTTCTACAAGTTTCTCCTATCTCCGGACTGTATCTCTGGAGCTCAGCCACAGTGATCTTTGGGTTCTTCTTTACCTCTCTCACCAAGGCTCTTCTCCCCCGATAGCTCAGTTTGGCCGGACGGCCAGCTCTAGGAAGGGTTCTGGTCGTCCCAAATGTCTTCCATTTAAGGATTATGGAGGCCACTGTGCTCTTAGGAACCTTAAATGCAGCAGAAAATTGTTTTGTAACCTTAGCCAGATCTGTGCCTTGCCACAATTCTGTCTCTGAGCTCTTCAGGCAGTTCCTTTGACCTCATGATTCTCATTTGCTCTGACATTCTCATTTGCTTTCCTAATCAAGTCCAATCAGTATAATCAAACACAGCTGGACTCAAATGAAGGTGTAGAACCATCTCAAGGATGATCAGAAGAAATGGACAGCACCTGAGTTAAATATGAGTGTTACAGCAAAGGGTCTGAATACTTAGGACCATGTGATATTTCAGTTTTTCTTTTTTAATAAATCTGCAAAAATGTCAACAATTCTGTGTTTTTCTGTCAATATGGGGTGCTGTGTGTACATTAATGAGGAAAAAAATGAACTTAAATGATTTTAGCAAATGGCTGCAATATAACAAAGAGTGAGAAATTTAAGGGGGTCTGAATACTTTCCGTACCCCCACTGTATGTTTACGCGGCTTTTTAAAAATGCCAGGTGCTGGTGTTTCAAGGCCGTTTGGCCAATCAACATACACTTACGTCACTGGTAGTTCCTATTGTGCTGGGTTAGACCCTACTCTGAAGTAGGAGCTAATTTAGTTTTCCCAAAAGGAGTTCCTAGAACTAAAATCTTTCCTAGTTCCTGCGGTGCGAACACGCCAAAAAGCGGGTAGTTCTTCCAAAAGTTATAAGAACTAAGAAATGGTTCCTCCGATGTGAAAGCCCCTAAAGTGTCTTGACTAAGTCCATGTGTTATGTATGTTAACACATGTATGTATGTATGTATGTATGTATGCACGGATAAATCTTTTTATAATATATAATGCATTATTCCATTTCATATTGACTTAAATATTTAATTTAATATATCAGGAAAAGTATTAAATTTTTATGTAAGTTTTCTTGTTTTTAATTACAAAAATACTAGGTTTTTCATTTGCAGTATTCGCTAATTTGTCAGGTGGCTCGCGACTCCATTCTTGAGTTCTGTAATGTATTAATGTGTCTTGATTTATTGACTGTTAGATAAGCCTCATCACACTCCCTTTTTTCATTCATACAGTTGCAGGAAGATGAACTGAGGGATGCCGTGCTGCTGGTTTTCGCAAACAAACAGGATCTGCCCAACGCCATGGCTGTCAGTGAACTCACAGACAAACTTGGGTTGCAGAGTCTACGCAGCAGAACGGTACGCACACTTAATTGATCCACTCCAACATCCACTTGTATAAGCAGTGACTGCATTTTTATTGTCTGTTGTCTGTTTTCCACAGTGGTACGTTCAAGCAACCTGCGCTACACAAGGCACTGGACTCTATGAAGGACTGGACTGGTTATCAAATGAGCTCTCCAAACGCTGATAGTGAACTTTAGAAAGACAGAGGGTGTCAGTTGATAGACTCTGTCCTGAAGAACTTGTGTGAGTGTGCGAGTGTGTGGAGGAGCTATCAAGTGTTAAGCATCATGTCTAATCTATCTTATCTGTCTTTTTCTATGCTGTATTCCTACTAATGTTCTTTTAATTTTTTTCCCTTACAAATCTGATTGTTTTTCATGACTGTAAAATAATGCTTAAATTGCACGTTTACTTGATAACTGTGAGAGCATTATGGCACAACTGAGAGGACGTTTAGGAGGATGCAGGTTGAGGCATCCCTCTCACGCAAGTTTGGAGTAGTTGTAGCTTAAGAGCGAGCAAATGTCAGGAAGAAGTCTTTGTGCATTGACGCTCACTCCAATATCCCTGTTGCAGTGCTGCCTAACCTGACTTGCGAGCCGCAGGACTCGCCGCTCCATGAACATTCCATTTCATGGCAGTTAATTTTATTCCAGGGGGTTGTTTTCTAAAGCTACACATTAACTTTTGTTGCAAAAGCCTCCTAAGTCTTGTTTCAGGTACTTTGCCACCAACAGATTCTTTGAGATGTTTGGAACAAAAATGGTACATGAAGTATTGACAGCAATATGGAGTCATCCATGATTGATTAGCCCAATGATCTCTAACCGCCTTTGATGTAAAATACCTCCATTGAACAATATGTAAGTAAATGTTTTAGTTGAAAGCATTTGAACAGATCATAGTACCTTGCTTGATTTTTCTGAGGTGGGATGGACATGGTGGATTGGACAGGGATGAACTGTTTCTTCCATCTGCTCCATGTTTCTTTTCTTTTCTTTTCGTGTCAAACAGATGTATGTATGTATGTATGCTGGCACCTTTTAATATCAATGATCAAGGTGCATTTGGTGAGAATTTTGTATGGGACACTCCAGTAAACCAATAAGGTCCCCATTTCCGGAGCAGGATTTTCTGATCTTGTACACTTCCTTACTGCGGCAAATGCCCTACTCTTGCTAGAAACTGTGCCACAAGGTCCACCCCTGTGAGAAAATAAAGATCTGATAAAAACTGAATGGAAACGTATGCTGTTTTTATTTGTTTTATTCTTCCCCTCCCCCCATTGTTATACTCTGGTTACAGACCTTTCAGCCTTTCAAAAGGATT
This sequence comes from Anabarilius grahami, assembly GCA_003731715.1. NCBI lineage: Eukaryota > Metazoa > Chordata > Actinopteri > Cypriniformes > Xenocyprididae > Anabarilius > Anabarilius grahami. The sequence goes on from RJVU01053773.1 coordinate 2,958,550, forward strand.
TTATATTCTTAAAGACCATTGCAATATTCTGCATCATTGCATAGCTTTAGGCTGGGTTATCTCATTTGAGATTTTTGATCAAGATGGTTTGTTTGTTTGGTTTAGTCTAGTAATTTTGTAGTGACAGTGATAACTGCCTGTAGTGCATACCTCACTTTGGCAGAATGGTGTACGGTTACATTTACATGTACAATTTTGAAATGAGAAATTAGCTGCTGTTGCCTGGCATTTTGTAAAATAAAAAGCCTGTATAGTGTACTGAATGTATAAGAAAGACATGGAAAAAACATATCCTCATGTGCCTTCTGGATTTTATTGTTGATTCACACACTGCATTGTTCCCATATTCACTAGAAACAATCATACAAATTGCTGATCATATTTATCCAGTGAAAGACTGGTCCATTTCACAAACTGCTGATATTGCACTTCTTTTGAAAGAGGTTAATGGTACGCTTTATATTTAGACTTCTGGATATGAACCAAAGTCATTTTGTAAACTGAATAATTATTCTGGCACCACTAGGTTATATACATAATGAAATCATAGCAATGAAATAACGAAGGCTGTCGAGATGCTAAATTTTCAAATATTTATAACACTGACAAGCATGTGTAAGAACCAAAAGTACTTTCCCATATCTTTAATCCTTTATTTGTATAGACCATGTACCTTCACAATATGACAAATTACAACCAAAAACTGTGTATAATAATACAAATAGGAACATATGGCCACAGCCATATCACCCTGTAGCCCAAGACTGGTTGCCCACCAGTCTTTGGAGCCTGATCAGACAGTACCTGGATGGGAGAATGCTGGAAGAGGTGTTAGTGAGGCCAGCAGGGGGTGCTCATCCTGTGGTCTGTGTGGGTCTCCAGCTTTCATGAACATGAATAGCTTTCATGGTGAAATACTGAGGTAACCTTACCGCTTTCTCCCCCAAAAGATATTCAACAAAAAACAGTCAAAATACACAAAATGATGTTAAATCTTATATAAGAACGGTGGACATTTCAATGATATAGGCTATTGACCATAGCGCAAGAAAATCCTGTTTTCATTAAAAAAAAATCCGAACATTTAAACATATAAGACTGAATCACAGAAACTTGACAATACAAGCGCATCTTATGTAGCCTATTTAAATGAATGTATTTTGAATGTGATATATTTAGCATTTTTTAAATGGAGAACAGTGATATATTTTAAAATTTGAAGCCGAAGCATATTTTATATAACAAAAATTTCTTTAAAAAAAAAACGCACTAAGCAAAATGGGCAAAGCATAGGCCTTTTTCTAATCTTTTATTTTAAGAATATTTATCAATTTTTTTTTTAATGGTTTTGAACTATTTAGAAAATAAATAAACAGGTGGAATCGTGACAGGCCTTTGATTTAAATTTTTTTTAAAAACTCATACAGCAAAAACGTTCTTTGAACATATTTTTATTTATTTTTCCACAAACATGCTTTGAAAAAAAAGTATATTTTTAAATCAAATTATATCAATATCGTACGAAAGATATAGCCTATAAAACAAGAATAAAACAGTAGTTTATTGCATTATCAATACATNATTTTATATAACAAAAATGTCTTTAAAAAAAACGNAAAAAACGCACTAAGCAAAATGGGCAAAGCATAGGCCTTTTTCTAATCTTTTATTTTAAGTATATTTATAAAAAAATTTTTTAATGGTTTTGAACTATTTAGAAAATAAATAAACAGGTGGAATCGTGACAGGCCTCTGATTTTAATTTTAAAAAAAATGTTCTTTGAACATATTTTTATTTATTTTTCCACATACATGCTTTGAAAAAAAAAGTATATTTTTAAATCAAATTATATCAATATCGTACGAAAGATATAGCCTATAAAACAAGAATAAAACAGTAGTTTATTGCATTATCAATACATTATTAGACAATATCAGAACAAGCATGTCTTGAGTGAGCTTTATTACGTAATAGACGTGTGTGCACCTTTAGAACGTTGCGCGCGAGACAGATGCGTGAATCTCCTCTCTCACTTTACTCACTCTGCAGCTCATGAATTCCGATAGTGTAATGCAAGCGCACATCGTGATTATGGGACGGAAGAGAAAAAGAAGTTGTTCTCGCAGCGCAGAGAATGAGAATGATTACGATCTGTTGTACAACTTCGATCAAAGTACACCTCCAACATCCAGCACTAATGTGGCGGTGAACCATCTTCAGCCCGTTGGTGTTGGTGAGGGAAACGAGAGGCAGGGGAGAAAGAGGAGGAGGATGGAGTCGCCCTCTCGTCAATTCTCTGACCCGAGAGCCGGCTCAGGTCAGAGAGTAATAGTGGAGGATCAGGGTACTGCGCCGGCATGGCAGAGAAGTGCTGAAGGTGAATCTCATGTGATGTGGTTTTTGTTTACTGGAGCTCTTTACATTGAACGTAAACGTCTCGTCTTCATATTCAGTTAAATATCCTTTAAATGGAAATTAATTGCCCCTTAGGATGATTTTATCATTAACATCTAACATTTTCCAAACACAGAAGCACTGTAGAATCACTTTGCCACAAACAATAACTATTATTTGACTTAAGCCAGCTTTTGGTAAATGTGGACCTCTTTAGATCAGGATTCTCTACAGCACAAGAGGTTCAGCCTCCTCCAGCTCAAGTCCCCAACAGTAAATTTACATATTATATATGACACAATTATTAATTTTATTTGTCAACATAAAGATTTTATGTTAAAATTCATGTTTTAGAAGCTGTAACATTTCTTTTAGGTTTTTCATAATTTACGTTTTAGCTCTTTTAAAAAAATTCCAATGAATAGAACTCAAATTACTATTCATAAATTAAAACGACAAGTTTAATAATTATGAAAAGTGTTGTTTATATTGTCAACTCCAATTATTTATCATTTTACAGGTGACATTTTGAGCTGCTATGAAATCGGCAATAAGCTTGGTGAGGGAGGATTTGGCGCCGTCTTTGAAGGGATTCGCTTGAAGGATGGCCTTAAGGTTTCATTTTTTACTCGCAATATCTTGTTTTGTCTCATTGTATTCATTCAGTCCATTTTTAATGTATTATGTCCACTTTTTACTTGATGTGTTGAATGAGTGTAATGATATGACCTCTGCACGTCAACTGTTACAATTTTTTTGTTTTGTTGATCAGGTGGCACTAAAATTTGCCTTGAAGACGGATACCACGGAATATATCAGCATTGTAAGTAGGCTGCGGTCTCCATGTTTTTTCGCAAAACATCTTATATTAATAATGATCATAGACTACAAATGATTTTTCGAACTGATTTTTCAAACATGCTTCTTTTAGGAAAGCTCCATCTAACAATCATAAAAATGATCTTTCTTCTAGCCTGGTCATCCTACGCCTCTTCCCTTAGAGGTTGCCCTAACAATGCTTGCTAACAAGGGCCCTAGCGTTTCACAGATAGTTCAGCTGCTGGAGTGGCAGGACCAGCTCGGCTTCTACATCATGGTCTTGGAACGCCCCTCACCCTGCGAGGATCTGTTTGATTTCCTGCAGCACCACGGAGGCATCCTCAGTGAGAACTTAGCACGACTTATCATGTGGCAGGTGGTGCAGGCCGCTCACATGTGCTGTCGCCGTGGAGTCCTCCATCGGGATATCAAACTAGAGAACCTGCTGGTCAACAAGGACACGCTTGAAGTCAAACTTATTGACTTCGGGTGCGGGGACCTCCTAAAAACGTCTGCCTATAAGACATTCTGGGGTATGTATTATGCTTCAAACCTGTAGTTTGGGACTTAAATTCTAGTGACAACTTACACCATATCCTAATATGCATTCTTCTTCTAACCAATCAAAAAATGTCTTCCCTTAGGCACACAAATGTACTGCCCTCCTGAGTTTGACAAGAGTGGCAAGTACCATGGGAAACCCGCAACTGTATGGTCGTTGGGAGTGCTCATGTTCGAGTTGTTGTGCGGAGACCCTCCAGACAGAAACGACCTGGACATGATTGACGCCGGCAACTGGTCTAAACCTGGATTGTCAAAAGGTGAGCTGCCATTCACCACAGCAAAGAAGGCCAATTGTTATTGTAAATCATAAAAAGCAGAACAAAGCGGTTTAAGTAATATTACTGAGCTTCTGACATTACAGCTTAGGACAGTTAAGATTAGGTTGATCAAAGACAGCAGGAGTAAATTTTAGAGTAATAATCAGAGTCTCCCATCTCCTCCTCTCTCCCATCTTTCTGCACAGAATGCTGCCGTTTGATTCATTCTTGCCTGCAGCAGAAGCCAAAGAAGCGGCTTGGTTTGGGGAAAATCATTTTTCATAACTGGTTTGAGGTACTAAGTACTAAAATGCTTTTTTATTGAGTATGTTGTTTTTTTATTGTGACATGGGAATAAATCTCATCTAAGAATAATGCATGTAGATAATAAACCTGATTTGTGTTTTTTTTTGGGATTTTTTAGGCCACCAAATAAGACACTAAAGAGAGGGGAAATGAATTCTAAATTTCATTTGCGCTATTTACCACATCAGTTCAAGAGCTTCTCAGTCAGCTTAGTGTCTGGCGGGCTGACATGAGTGAACTCTCCATCCCTTCCCGTGTTTTGCGAGGCTGGCAAGGTTCCTGCCACAGTCAACCAGAGGTTTATGTCTCTGACTTGTGGCTGATGTGGGCCTCTGGTCTAAACATGGCTTGTTAAAAGGTGAGTATGCATTCTCCACAGCACAGAAAGACAATTGATATTCTAAATAATACAAAGACGAACAAAGGAAAAAGGTGGGAAATGCAATACACAAGTCAAGTGATCTTACAAAAGATGGTGAGGAGCAGGAGTTTCTGACCTTACAGATTAGGACAGTCAAATCTTACAGTTTCAATTAGGATCATCAGAGACAACAGGTATAAAGTTTAAGGTAATAATCAGACTTTCTTATCTTTGTGCACAGAATGCTGCCATTTGATTCAATCTTGCCTGCAGCAGAAACCAATGTAGCAGCTTGGTTTGGGGAAAATCATTCTCCATGACTGGTTTGAGGTACTAAGTTTATAAAAAATTTTGTGAATTGTTTTTATACAATATGTTTATTTATTGTGACATGGTTAGAAATTTAGAAGTAAAATCTTATCTAAGTGTAATGTACAGTATGTATACAAACCTGATTTGAGTTTGTATGTGTGTGTGTGTGTCTAGGCAATCCTGACTTCGGGTGTGGCGACCTCCTAAAAACTTCTGCTTATAAGACATTCTGGGGTATGTATTATGCCTCAAACCTGTGGTTGGGATTTAAATTCTAATGACCAGTTACACCATATCCTAATAGCATTTTTCTATTCTTCTTGTAATCAATCAAAAATCTATTTTCTTCAGGCACAGAACTGTACTGCCCTCCTGATGTTGAAACAAGTAGCAAGTACTGTGGGACACCTGCAAGTATGGTCACTGGTTTGAATTGGTGCGCAGAGACCCTCCAAGACAGCAACGATGGACATGATGGGCCTCTGGGACCGGATTCACGAAACATTCTTAAGAATAAAATTCTTCTTAATTTCCAATTTCTTCTTATTTTCTAACTTAAGAAAAAGATTGGAATATTTGCATTCCCAAAAACTTTTCTTAAGAATGTATTCATATTCCCGAAAAAAAAATGATTGTAAATAGCTTTTTAAAGTTAGGATAACCTCCAATCTGTCTTAAATACCCAAATGTTGTTTCAAATATTATGTATTACAACATAACACTAGCTAGCTAAATAAATATAATACATATTACTAGTACCATATGTGGACGAATTCTCTGAAGTGATCGATCGATCATTTGCAGGTATATGCTCACTCAAGCTGTATCTAGCCAGCGCACACAGATACAGAATGCATTCACTCTAGAGAGAGAGAGAGCCCAAGAAAGATGAAGAGCAAATGAATGGGAAAGACCACTGCATCTTGAGACAGGCTCTTTTAAAATAACTATTTTAACTTGACACAGTGCATCAAACAGTGTATCATGATGCTGAGTGATTAACTCCTGTCAAGCAAGTCGCAGCGCCATGACGGGTATGAAAGGCTGTGAGGGATAGACTTGCCGTGTTTTCAATGGCATCCAACGTAAAAAGCTGTATAAAGCTCCTAGATCACTTATAATCAGTACAACCCACTGAAGAGTCTATGTCTATCCCTCACTGCCTCGCTTTCATTCCTGTTAAAAATCAAAGATGGCGCTGTTGTGAATTAGGTCTATACCTGCCTTTCAGATAACATCAAAGCCTTTCATTTACTTTTTAAGAAAAAAACAAAAACAAGATATTCTTAAGAAAATATTAAGAACTTTTTAAGAATCTTTCAAGAATAGAGTACCTCAGAGATGATGTGTTTTTGTAGGCCAACCCGGAAGTTAGCGGCGCACGGGTTCCTTCGATCGAAAGCCTATGCATTTTTCCTATAGACTTTTGGAAAATCGCAAAAAATAAGCTCTGTGTTTAACAAAGGGTTATGACACTTACACGTTTTGTATATCAAGATAATCTTTACAAGTTAACACAACATTTGTACATTTTGAAGCCTAAATAAAGTCGTCAGATATAAAAAGCTAACAGTAGGCTATAAACGGACTACAGCACACCATGGTCGCAGATCAACGTCGTCACCACCAAACTTTATTTAAAAAACAACTTTATTTAAAAACATGCTCGCTGATTATGATCTGCGCTGTGTATGAATACTTATCCACTTTTTAATGAGAAATGCCGTCCAAATGTCCTGTTTGTCATGATGACGTCTAAAGTCCTCGCCAAAGGAAGTAGTCCCTTACGTCGGCTTGGTGTGTTCGTGCCTTAAAGGGGCTCTATGTAATTATGACACCCAGTGTTCAAAATAGGTACTGCAGTCCAAATTCAAAATACTGTTTGGCCCGCTTCCTCGTTCAAAGACTCGGGTTGCTAGCAACAATAAGGAGCGCAATTCACAATGAAAGCTGAGGAGACTTAAACACTGTCAGCTGATGAGTTGATTTATCTGTTTTAATATGCTGTTGTTCATAGAGATATTTAGATGGATGCAGAGTCTTTTAGGTCAGGTAGAATCTGCGATTCTCTGACCAGTTTGTTTGCTGGTTTCCATTGTTGCAATACGTGCTGTTTTCCGCCAACTGGCAACCTGTAATGTCGAAATACTATTGGATAAACTGACAGCACGAGGTTTCGCACAGACCAAAACAAAGACAGACATTCCGACACGGAACACACATTATCAAAGTAGAATATCTGGTTGTAGCATTGTTTTTCTGAGGAACAAGTATGTGAACTTAGCATGTTTCCTAAATATCTGCAAACATAGGGTATTTTTATGCTTTATTAAAGTATAAATCTTACATAGAGCCCCTTTAAGGTTATCTATAAGCAAGTGTGCTCCAAAACAATTACAAAATTCGCATTTAGAAGAAATAAACTTATAGTCTCTCACTTCCGCCAATATGGATACACGATTTTGAGATGACAACAAAATTAAGTCGAGATCACAAGAAAACAACTTTTGTTTTGTCGAGATCACGAGAAAATTAAGTCGTGATCAGAGAAAACAAGATAGAAAAAATAATAATAATCCATGGCCTTTTAGGGCTTCCGTACTGCAGTGGTCACTGCTTCCTACGCCCTGAGCACGGGATATCCGTTGAAGTGGACTTCGCTGACAATAATCGGTCATTTGTAACGCCTTACACCGTCATCAAACAAAGGCAACGAAGGGGTTGCGCAGATTATGAAATATAAACATGTAGGCCTAATTTACTTTCAAATTTAGAACAAAACAAACAAACATTATGGTATCTAATAAATATAATCAAAACGTATGACATACTTGTATATTTAATTGATAATTGTACTAATAATAATTTTTATTATTATTAGTTTTTTTTTAACAGTATGTTTGCCTGTTTGTATTATTATAAGCTGTTTTTTGTTCTAAAAGCTGTCATTGTGAAAAACTCCTCATCGGAAGTGGCGTGGCGTCATATCTTCCACGGCGGCCGTGACGTGGCATTACGCATGCGCAGAGTCGACAGGGTTTCTTGACACCAGACGAGCATCACAACGAAAACTTTAGACGTTAGGACTAATCCCGTAGTTTTAGGTGATTTGTGTCCTTCATCATGGGTCTGACTATCTCGTCGCTCTTTAGCAGGCTGTTTGGAAAGAAACAGATGAGAATTCTCATGGGTGAGTATTGAATCTCAGGCTAGCTAAGCTAGCGGCGTTAGCCAACTTTCGCAATTCTGTCATTCCCCAGAAATTAACAGACGAAATAGAAAACTAAAACTGACTCCTGATTTTTCTTACAATGTAAACACAGAGCTAAGTCAAGTGGACATTTATTTATAGGCTAAATATTCTGCGATATGATCTCACAAGCTTTAAATTTAAAAGCTTTAATTTCGCCACTGCCCGTTTAGTATAATTTATCTTCTAGTAAAGAGTAAATTATTTTATTGTGTAATGTAGTATAGTGTCTTGTTTTTCGTGCCCTATACTGTGGATTTATTAAATAGTGTACTACTTTGTCTAATAACTATCATGAAACCACCTCACGTTTGTTATGGCATTATACTCACACAGTTATGTTGTGTTGTGCGATTCAGACATTTTCAATGAAAATATTCAGTATTCAAGCAAGACCTCTCTCACTTTTTCTTTTTGGGAAAATGTACTTTTTGGCTTCACTGATTATACTGAAAATAAATTAAAAGCTTTAAATGCTTTAATTAAATTTTTGACTAAATTTCACGTTCATAAATGCAAGTTTACTAATAAAGGGTTTTGTTGACTGAAGTAAGGCTGTACATAGATCGTATTCTAGACTATTTGAATAAGAAAGCTTTAAAGAAGTTTGNAAAAGTATTTATTGATTATTTATATATATATATATATATATATATAAAATGTATTATTATTATTATTAATACCACCCCTTGGCACTTTTTTCACACTATTTGTACACCATTTTAGTATAGGTTTCCATACTAGTATAGTAGTTACTATTATGCTCTTGTGTAAAATTGTTTTGCTATAGAGCAGTATGGTTTAGTACATGTTAAATGTTATATTCCAGTATGTTTAATAGAATAGTACAATGTAGTTTATATCCTTACCCATTTAAGGACATTAGCTCTCCCTAGATTTTTATTAAAGACATGTGACTGTTGTTTGTGTCTTATATATTTGGAAACCTATTCCCGTCATGCATTCTTGTTGTTTTACAGTGGGGCTGGATGCTGCCGGCAAAACCACAATATTGTACAAACTGAAGCTTGGAGAAATAGTGACCACCATTCCAACCATAGGTAAGAGGACAGGACTGTTAAACATGTGACAGACACCATAGTACTTCTTTGATGATCTTAAAGCAGTTCTCATGGGTAGATTGAGGTCATTGTCTTGTTGTCTTCTGAGCAACAGTCATATGAGTATCCCATCATCCACTGGGGATGTTTTATGAATTTGTGTTACTTTTGTCTCATTTTATATGTCAACATCCACTGGCTGTCATCATAAATGTGGTTTCTGTGATTGCCCGAATGTCCTGTCTTGCACCACTGAAGTGTTCAGCTAGTGTTTCATAAAAAAAGCAGAACTGTTCTATTGTTGTATGATGTATAGTTGTATTTCTGAGCACTGTGTTTCCATTGGGCAGGTTTTAATGTAGAAACCGTTGAATACAAGAACATCTGCTTCACCGTGTGGGATGTCGGTGGTCAGGACAAGATTCGTCCTCTCTGGAGACACTATTTTCAGAACACACAGGTATGATCTTCTTGATGTGCATTCGTATGAAATAATATTACTTAACTGCACACTTACTTATAGTTTCTGCTGAGGCTCATTTCTCTTTTTCCATTCATTCTTTTTTCCTCAGGGTCTGATCTTTGTGGTGGACAGCAATGACAGAGAGAGAGTGGCAGAATCTGCAGAGGAGCTTTCTAAAATGGTAAGCATACATCATTGTGATCAACTCTAATGGCAGCAACCTTGTACAACGAATCAGGACATTTGTGGAAGTGTTTTGTTTGCTTAATGTGGTTAAGTTGCCTCATCAGTGTCTTTTCCTGTGCATATGTGCAGTTGCAGGAAGATGAACTGAGGGACGCCGTGCTGCTGGTTTTCGCAAACAAACAGGATCTGCCCAACGCCATGGCTGTCAGTGAACTCACAGACAAACTTGGGTTGCAGAGTCTACGCAGCAGAACGGTACGCACATGCACACTGAGGCCAACGGGCACCTTTACTCTCTTGTTTCGACATAGTCATACCTTTGATTAAACAGCACAAAATCTGAGTAACGTTCAATTAATGTGTATACACTAACTTTCAAAAGTTTGGGGTCAGTAGGATTTTTTAAAATGTTTTTTTTAAAGAAATGTCTCTTACGCGCATCAAAGCTGCATTTATTTTGAAAATACAGTAAAATGGTAATATTGTAAAATATTATTACAATTTAAAATTAATGACATTTATTTAAAAATAAATGTTTCCTGTGATGGCACATTTTCAGCATCATTACTCCAGTCTTAAGTGTCACATGATCCTCCAGAAATCATTCTAACATGCGGATTTGCTGCTCAAGAAACATTTCCTATGATTATCAATGTTGGAAACGGTTGTGCTGCTTAATATTTTTGTGCAAGCCATAATGCATTTTTTTTTTTTTCAGGATTCTATGATAAATATAAAGTTCAAAAGAACCAAATATATTTGATATAGTAATCTTTTGTAACATTATAAATGTCTTTGCGATCACTCTTGATCAATTAATTCATCCTTGCCAAAATAAATGAAGTAATTTCTTCCCAAAAAAACTTACTGACCCATAACTTGTGAATAGTAGTGAACATGCTGGACAAAACCGCTGCTGCTATCGCATTATCTAGGTCTGTTAGTCTGACTTGACTGGCATGGACTAAAGAGTTTTACATGACATTTATAAAGTAGAGTGGGCTGCATCAACCTACTTGCTGGCATTTATTTTTAACATTTGGCTGATTTTCTCTGTCTGGGCTTCTTGCAGTGGTACGTTCAAGCGACCTGTGCTACACAGGGCACTGGACTCTATGAAGGACTGGACTGGTTATCCAATGAGCTCTCCAAACGCTAGTGGGTCTGTTAGAAGTGAGATGATGTGTATGAACCAATGGAAAGGCTAGAGACTCCTCTTAGAATTTTTAAGTGTGTCACAGAACTGGAAGCTGGGGAGAAACCATCAAACACTCTGCGCCTGTCTTAGCTTTCCTTTTTCACAATATTTTGTTGCACAAGCTTATCTATTTCTTTCTTCTTCTTTTTTAATTCCAACAAAAACAACCTTTTTGTTTATTTTATGAGAGGAAAAATGTTTTGAAGGACCTTCCTTCACTCCGACTTTTCAGTTTTTCCAGAAAGGCCTCATGCAAAACCAAAAACACTGGAGTCCCTGATCATTGAGCAGGGTTATTGGTTTTGCTTTAGTGTCCTTAACATCTGACCATCATGTTTTAGCATCTAGCTGAGAATTTCTGTTAAGGAGCTCATTGGAGAATCTCTGGGGTCAGTAATATTTCAGAACTGGACATGTGGAGTCGTTGGGCGAATCAAAGCCATGCCTGTTCCATTAATCCTTATAGATATGCAATGTTGTATAGTTTGTTACATCACATTGTCCGCTGTAGTGGCGTGGAGTCCTGTGGTCCTTCTGAACATTATCCCTGTCTGCATGAGTTTACTTCATTCTGGATCTTGGTTGAAATTCCTCACATCAGCAGCACATGGCATGAATGGCATGAAAAGGTTAACTTTCTTTTATTAGGTTAGTTTACGCCCCAGAATCCATTGTTGTTTGTGGCAAATGTTTGAGTGACCCCGAACACTGGTTTTAGTCTAGGTCAGAGTCAAAGGGAACATTATGTTCTTTAGCCACGATGCAATGATGACATCTCTGAAGTTCTTTCCATTATAATTTAAAGTTGAAATTGATTGATGTGTTTTATGTTTGTCATGCCACGTGAAATGTTTCACTTGGGCGTGTTTCTTGAGCTTATCATTATTTGTGACTGAATCTGACTCCTGAATGCAAAGTTAATGTATTGATGAATTCCATGTCTGGTTGAAAGGGTTTGCTTTCCTAAACTGAGGTGTAACAGATACAATCTATTTTACCCTATTATCATGACAAATTTGTTTGTGTATTATATGTATGATATTGTTTTAGAATAAAACATAATCGTGAACTTATTGTGTTGAATGTGATTAATATATTTTGCTCTTTAAATTCAGGTGTCCCACTTTTAGGGAGCAGAAATTATTTATATATAAACATCCTACAATTTCTTTTTTTAATGTTTATAATAATTTTCTCAACACAAATCTGTACATTTCTTATTTGTATTTAATCTAAGTTGCATTAATGCATCAATCCAGCAGATGGCACCTGGAGTTAACGACTTCAGTCAACTCACTTAAACTAAACTGAAACTAAAATAATCGAAACTGAGATTGATAAAGGATACTAAGAATTACAATAAAGATAAATGTACACAAAGTGCTATTATTTGATGTTTTGGTTTATTTGTTGTATATTGCATGTGTATACTATATGCATTTATATAGCCTATATATAATCTTTCTAATTTAGCATTTTTTTCTTATTACATGAGCTATAGAGTTTCATGAGTTATGACATCTCTGTGTATTGAAACATGTATTTTCTTTGAACTGGAACTATTTTGAAAGTATTTTCATGTTTTTGTTCAAGCATTGAATACATGTGCTGTGCAAAGCATATTAAATGATGTATTACGTTTAATCTTAGTGAATTTGGTAAAGAGCTTAAATATAATGTACTCTGCCCATCCCTCTCCATAAAGAATACATAAAAGTCATAAAAACAAGTCAAGTATCTTTAGTGCATGCAATAAGAAACATACTTAGAAACCAAAACTAAGAGCAGAATAGAAACTTACTTTCCACTGTAAACATCAGTGATAACACATCCACAGGAACTGCCCTATTGCATGCGTTTGTCTCTTATTGGTCATGATTAGATTTGGGTGTGGAGATGATTTCAGGACTTTCCAGGCAACATCTGCTTACGTCACAGGTGAGGGGTATTGAATTGTTTATTTTTTAATAATAAAGGTTTAGAACCACATAAAGGTAATTTTCATTTTTGGATAAACTTTAAAATAATGCTTAATCTAATCTTTTAGGTTAAACATGAGTTTAATCAAAGTTTAAACATGCAGATGTTGATGACATTTTATCATCCACATTTATGAATTTAATCTTTATAACCCCTTCTGCTCATAATTCAGAGCAGGTTCGAAAGTAACCTGCTTAATCTGTGGCCAAAGTTGTAAACAATACCTGGCACAACAGAAACCCTGATGATCTCAAACAGAGAAAGAAATCCTAATGTAACATAAAGCAATTACAGTAACAGTTTACAATAAAGTCTGATTTGTTAACATCAGTTAATGCACTGACAATGAGGAGCCTCTTTGTTGTGCGTTCATGATAGTTCACAGTGCATTATCTATACAGAAACAACTTTTGATTAAAAAAAAAAAATTAGATTTAGTAAATGTAAATGACCATCAATTAAGATTAATAAATAGTGTTGAAGTATTCTTAATTCTTTATTAGGCAAGGCAAGTTTATTTATAAAGCACATTTCATACACAACGTTAATTCAAAATGCTTTACATAGAAAAGGAATTAAAATAATCACAACATAAGAAATTATGCCTGACTACCTAAATCACAAAATCTGGGTGATTTATAATAAGCATTCATACTAATGCTTATTAATGTTAACCAATGGAACCTTATTGTAAAGTATTATTGAAATGAATAATACTGGGACTAATTTTTGAGAAATGGTGTTAAGGAAAGCTGTTGAAATCATTTCCTAAACAAGATATCTACCAGCCCCAATTTTTAATATTATCAAATAATATTTATAATAAAATAAAAGTGTTCTAAACCTATAGGGATGCAAGCAAGAAATTAGTCAGAAACAAATGTGTTATCTCAGCAAAAAAAGAGTTCATTTTAGTGGATGTTACATTATGGAGTATTAAAATGCTGTGTCATTCACCAAGAATCAATAACAAAACCTTGGAGAGGGGTGCGGATCAAAAGATGAGAAACTTACTGAGAATGTGAAACTTATGAAAATTAGGGCAAAAGCTGTTCTTATATCAGCTAAGGGCGGGAACAGTGTACCAATATAAATTACAGAGAGACACATTGATCTGTCCTTTCTACCATGAGAGCCTCCTGCTTACAGATCAGCAGGGTAAGAGATAATCACAATTATTATTATTATTACTTATGATAATTATTTAGAAGAATTTATTCTCTAAAAGTGTTCCTAAAGTTGTTTCTGTCATCACAATTAAATGATTTTGTAATCCAAATTTTATTTTTGTGGTTTGTCACCATGTAACCTGGAAACTGAATCATCTTAACAGGTCTATGGTGATTCCTCTGTGGAAGACGCCATGGAACCCTGAGTGATTTCGTAGCACTAATGTGTGAGTATACTGGATATTTCAAACGTTATTATTTTGAGCTACTGTAAAAGACATTAGTGAACTAAACATAGGCCCTGTTTCCACCTGGTATTAAGATGCATTTTGATCAATCGGATCACAAGTGGATGATGCTAAATACAGGTGTAAAAGGGGTGTAAAATGTTTTGACCTTGTCCACTTTTGATGACCTTCAGAGGTAGTCGAAAACGCATTAGACCGGCTTTCATAGTGGAAACGTTCATGTGGTTGAATGTGTTCGAACAGCCACTTAGGACCGCCTACTCTCAGCCTGTGACTTAACGTGTAAACTTTATGGGAAGTGCGCTAGCCAGAAGACCCAAGTTTGATTTGAAGATGAAAAACGCACCAAGCACAGTGTTCTCTCACCATTCATGATTCGTCAGAGGAGAAAGATTATGATTTCCGTTTGTTTTTCTGTCGTCTCCAGTAGTGTTCATTGTCCATTAGATCTGAAAAAAAAAAACATACATTTACCCGCCCACAGACCCTCCTCTTGAAGAAATCAGGACAGCAGTGGTTGAAAGTAGACAAAAGAGATGGATTAAAACACCAGGTGGAAACGGATGTCTCTTAATACCAGGTGTAAACAAGGCCATAAAAAAAAACCTTGCAATGTTACATCAAATGACTTCTTTTAAATGCATTATTGTTATATAATTGTCATAAAATTGTTATTTGACACCATCCGCAGTTCCTGTATCTGAATGGTTTTATTGTTTGTTCTAGCATCATGAAGGAGGCGAAGTTCATGTAAATCCTAGCTCCCACGGGCGAGGTCATCTGTCCCAGCACTATTCAGAGAGGAAACTCAGTCTCCACCTCTGTTTTGCGTTGGTGTATAGATGCGCAGATGCTGAACGTCTAGCGTCGTGAAGTCTCATGTCTACTATCTATGAAGTCTACAAAGTCCAGAAAAAAAGTGTATTGTACCAGAACAAAATTGTATTGTGCTAAAAGCTAAAACACTCTGCAATGCTTGGTTCAGTTGGTCTGGGGATGGTGCACCAGCTGATAAAACAAAAAGTCCCCAAACAAAATGTAAAAACAAACAAACAACAACAAACTAAATAAAAATAGCAAGATTTGCAACAACTTCTTATTGTACTGGTTTTATTTATTTATTTATTATTTTTACCAATTTTTGATGATAAATTTGTTGTAACAAACCATAGCATTTTTATTTTTAGATATTTCAAATAGAGAATATTTGAAAATGAATGGTGAAATAAAGTTCATATAAATACTATAAACAGTGTTATTTCAAGGGCGAAGGTTTGATTTTGAAATTGGTGGGACATCCCTGGGAGCTGAGGAAGGTTTTTATTCTATAAAAATATTGACCTTAACAATATGTTAATTAATTAATTCTGTAATGTTACAGGTAACTTATAATAACAAGGAGGCAGTTTAACAGATATTTTTACTCTGTACATTCAATGTGGGCATGGCACACGGCAATACTGTTAAAGGGTTAGTTCACCCAAAAATGACATTTCTGTCATTAATTACTCACCCTCATGTCGTTCCAAACCCGTAAGACCTTTGTTTATCTTCAGAACACAAATTAAGATATTTTTGATGAAATCCGAGAGGTATATTCTCATCCACATGTAACCGACGTAGACCAGTAAGAGCTGTGCATGTAAACCTCACTCCCCTGATCTCGAGGCACTAGCGACCAACGCGAGACTGCGGTCTGTAGCCTCCTTGTTAGAGCGCCCAACTCCCATACCAGCGGACCCGGGATCAAGTCCCACTTACAGCGGACAGTTCGAACAGGAGGGGTTACACATAGACAGCAATTTAACCAACACTTTCAAGGTCCAGAAAGGTACTAAAGATATTGTTAAAACAGTTGATGTGACTACAGTGGTTCAACCTTAATTTTATGAAGCAACGAGAATACTATTTGTGCGCCAAAAAAAACAAAATAACGACTTTATTCAACAATCTCTTCTCTTCCCTGTCATTATCCTTACATAGTTGCTGCAGTAAGCACAGTGAAAGCTTCCGTGTTTACGTCCGAATGCCGGCTCATATTGGCCAAAGCTGCACACGTGAGCAGCACGACACATGCATGTGATGCTGACGCAGGAGCCGGCCAATAATGAGTCGGCCGTTCTGACGTAGAACCTGGAAGCGCTGGACGTAAACAACATAGGAGAATGACACAAGATATTGTCGAATAAAGTCGTTATGTTTGTTTTGTTTTTGTGCACAAAAAGTATTCTCGTCGTTTCATAAAATGAAGGTTGAACCACTGTAGTCAGGTCGACCGTTTTAGCAATGTCTTTAGTACCTTTCTGGGCCTTGCAGTGGTAATTAAATTGCTGTCTATGGAAAGCTCTCGGATTTCATCACAAATATATTAATTACTGTTCCAAAGAGGTGTGGAACTACATAAGGGTGAGTAATTAATGACAGAATTTTCATTTTTGGGTGAACTAACCCTTTAAATCTCACTTGTGCCAGTCATGTTTTCAGTCTCCTGTTGTGTTTTATGGGGTCTTTCCATAGACAATGATTTTTTACATTTTTACATTTTCAAAAAAAAGAGCTTTCTTCATGGGGACCAAAAAAGGTCCCCATGGTTTATTGTTTTACCCGAAGGACTGATGAGATGTTATTATACTTAATATAAAGACACTTTCTATTAAGTGTCTTAAACTGTACTAACATTCAAATGAATCATTTGATACAATGCACTTATTGTGTACATATGATTTAACATTGTACTTATATTTGAAAAATACCTGCATGTATACAGATTTAATACATTTTTGTAATTACATCTATAATTACTGTTGATGTATCCCTTACGCCTTAAACATCCATTCAACAAAACCTGTCCCTAACTTTAATCCCACCCAGCCAAAGTGATTTGCAATATAACATGAATACAATAAGTGCATTGTACCTAACAGTCATTTATAATGTTAGTAGTAGTTAAAAACACCTATAAAGTGTGACCATACAGTTATACTGTTGTATCTGAATTGTTCACTGGATTCAGAAACTCTAAAATCCCTTCCAACCAAATATTCACTTTCTTTTCTGTGAAAACATGTGTCTGCACTGGATTGGCTGCTGCAGGTCACCATATGCTTTGTGTTCTTTGAGGAGGCGTAAACAGTTTCTGTAGGAAGAGTATAAATAATAGCTGAAGATCCACTTCTCCATAAATAAGGCTGCGATGCTCTAAAACTTCAACAAATCATCAGTATGGTAAGCTTTTTTAAAATTATTTCTTTCAAGAAAATTAGAAGCATATGGTGAACAATGTTGTTATTATTGCAAATCGGTGTGTTCATCAGTAAGTATGCAAGCCTTAGATGCTATGTGTGGGTCGGGAAAAACATAACCAATATGTTAGTGATAAGGTAGAAATTAGATTTTCTGAACATTTTTTAACACCCCTTCCAATTTTAAGTCAGACTTAGTTGTCTTTTACATAGCAACACTTTGGTTTTTGTATTTGCATTGTTTAGTTTTTTTGTTTTGTTTCTTCAGTAAATAACATCACTGTATCTAAACCATTCATTTGAGAACTCAACGTCCATAATTTTCAGCAATGGACTGCTAGCGGAGTGTCACTGCAGATAAAAGAAAGTACTTTTAAAAATGTACGCACTAAACAGGTCTTGTAGGTATGACTGGCAAATGGCATGTTATCAGGACTTAGAATACAATTTTAATGAGTTATTAAAATATAATGAGATCTGCTATAATATTACGATAGATATACAGTATATACATTCTAAGTATATATTCTTAGTTAAATATTAATCTTCTATTTTTGCTTGCCACCTTTAACTTACATTTCAGGCTATTGTTTTTTTGTGTATCTTTTTTGTGTATTTTTGTGTTTTAGAGACTGTGTTTATCTAAGAGGATGTGCCTCTTATCTCAGGTTTCAGGTGGAGTTCTCTAGAACAGAACATTCATTGTTCACATACTTTCTGTGTATCTGAGAGAGAGGCCACATGAAACCATCAGAAACCATTATTATCCCAAAAATTAACAAAATATTTCCTCTATTTGACAACTGCACCCCAGCTGTAAAACTTCCTCTAAAACTTATCAGACCCCCAAATCTCCTATTACACACACATGTTGGTATTAACTCAAGAAATCAATACAAATAAGGAAATCATAATAATACAATCCATTAAAAAATTATATATGTAATACAGTGAAATGACACAGGAAAAAAGTACTGAACCAACGCTATCTCATGACCAATTTGTACATATTTTACAAGGTGGCTAATTCGTACAAATTCATACGATTTGTCTAAACCCCAGTGATGTGTAGGTTTAGGGGTGGGGTTAAAGGTAGCTCATTCATACAAATTCATACGAATTTGGCAACTCATAAACTATGTACTATTAGCAGAAATTGAGGTCGTATGAATTCCTACAAATTAGCCACCTCGTAAAATAGGTACGAACTGCCGTGAGATCAGGTTGATTGAACACATTAAGAAAAAGCAGTACACTAAGGCAAGTCAAGTCAAGAAAGTAACAGATTTCACTAAGTAATTCTATCTCCTACCTGTGCAAATTAGAATCAGTTGGGTTAGTGCATGTTATAGGTCAGAAAAAGGCTTACCCACCTCTGAATGCAAATATTGACATCTCATCATGGGTAGAGGCAAAGAGCTCTCCTAAGACTTTCACAACAAGATTTCTGCCATACATAACAACGGCACTAGTAACAGAATGATTTTCCATTTCCTAAATGTTCCTGTAAACACAATTGGGGACATTTTCCAAAACTGTAAGGAACATCATTCCACATCAACTGGCCATGCAAAGGAGCTCCTCGCAAGATTTCTGATCAGGGAGTCAGATGGTTAGTCAGAAGTGTAGCCCAAGAACTAAGGACCACTCAGAAAGAGGTCCAAAAAGGCAGCAGGTACAGTTGTCACAGAGAAAACAATAGGAAATGCACTCCACCACCACAGCCTCCATGCACGCTCACCACAGAAAGCTCCATTACTGAAGAAAAGGCATGCTGAGGCTCATTTGAAGTTTTCTACACAACATTTGGTCTGAACTACTGGGAGAATTTAGTGTGGTCAGATGAGACAAAAATCCAACTTTTGGCAACAATGCCACATGGCATGTTTGGAAGAGATATGGCTTTGAACATGACCCTAAAAATACCATAACAACAGTGATGTTTTCAAGGTGAAAGCATCATGGTATGGGGCTGTTTCTCTTCTCATGGTACTAGCAGAATCAACATTATTGAAGGGAAGATGAATGGAGCCATACCAGGTGAAAAAAATGTAAACTTCTATAAAGTGCTCTATTTTCACGCACTAATTTTGTACTTACTATACTAAAAATTCTTCTTTAGTACTTCTTAAGATAATTTTAAGAACATCTAAGTGTACTCAACTGTGCTATTTTAAGACACCATGAAATATGAACTAAAATGTGCTTTTAATATACAATCTCTGTATTTAAAAAATGTATTTAGTTACCACTTCAACTATGGATTCAAATGTACTATAACTAAATACATTTTTTAAATACAGAGATAGTATATTAAAAGCACATTTTAGTTCAGGTTTGAATTGGTTCCAGAAGAAGAAAATAAAGTTGTTAGACTGTCCCAGTAAATCACCAGACCTAACAGAGCATTTGTTAAAGGATCTGAAGATCAAAATTCACAAGAGAGATTTAGTAAAGTGGTCATACAGGATGCTCCTTGAAGCCGTCCTTGCAAAAAAGACTTTTCCACCAACTATTAAATACAATTTCAGTTAGTGTGTTCAATACTTTTTTCCTGAGTCATTTCCCTTTATTACACATAGCTTATCTGTTCAAAATTTTATGTGAACTACTGCATTGGATTATTGGTTTAATAAAAACATGTTGACATTTTCAATGCTTATTTTTACCCGCTGTATATATATATATATACACAGTGGTGCTCAGGATTATTGGCACCCTTGGTAAATATGATCAAAGATGACAATAAAAATAATTATGCATTGTTTATCCTTTTGATCTTTAATTCATAAAATTTGCAAAAATCTAATCTTTCATTGAAGGAAAAGAATTGAAAGTGGGGGGAAATCACATTATGAAATAAATGTTTTTCTCAAAACACGTTGGCCACAATTATTGGCACCCTTTTGTTAAATACTTTTTTCAACCTCCTTTTGCCAAGATAACAGCTCTGAGTCTTCCCTATAATGCCTGATGAGTTTGGAAAACACCTGACAAGAGATCAGAGATCATTCCTTCATGCAGAATCTCTCCAGATCCTTCAGATTCCAGCTCCATGTTGGTGCTTCTTCTCTTCAGTTCACTCCACTCATTTTCTTTAGGGTTCAGGTCAGGGGACTGGAATGGCCATGGCAGAAGCTTCATTTTGTGCTCAGTGACACATTTTTGAGTTGGTTTTGATGTTTGTTTTGGATCATTGTCCTGATTGGATTTCTAGCAGAAGCGGTCAGGTTTTGATTTTTTATCTGTTGGTATTTGATAGAATCTATGATGCCATGTATCTGAACAAGATGTCCAGGACCTCCAGCACAAAATAGGCCCACAACATTAAAGTTCCAGCTGTATTTTTAACCTTGGGCATGGGGTACATTTTATCCCTGTGTGCACCAAACCAAATTTGCTGCCAAAAAGCTATTTTTTAGTTTCATCTGACCATAGAAGCCGGTCCCGTTTGAAGTTCCAGTCTTGTCTGACAACTGAATATGCTGGAGATTGTTTCTGGATGAGAGCAGATGATTTTTCTTGAAATCCTCCTGAACAACTTGTGGGGATGTAGGTGCTGTTTGATCATTTTTTTTAGGCTTTCTTAGACTCAAGACTCAACTAATCTCTGCAATTCTCCAGCTGTGATCCTTGGAGAATCTTTGGACACTCAAACATTCCTCCTCACCACGCATTAGGACGATTTAGACACACGTCCTCTTCCAGGCAGATTTGCAACATCTTTAGTTGATTTCTTAATAATAAACTTCTTAATTATTGCCCTGGTAGTGGAAATGGGGATTTTCAATGCTTTAGCTATTTTCTTACAGCCATTTTTTATTTTGTGAAGCTCAACAATCTTTTGCTGCACATCAGAACTATATTCTTTGGTTTTACTCATTGTGATGAATGATTAGGGGAATTTGGCCTTTGTGTTTCCTCATGTTTATACTCCTGTGGAACAGGAAGTCATGGCTGGACAATTTCATGTTCATGATCACCCTGGTGTGCTAAAAAATGTAAATATGAATGGAAATATACTTTCTAGGGGTGCCAATAATTGTGGCCAACGTGTTTTGGAGAAAAACATTTATTTCATAATGTGATTTTCCCCCACTTTCAATTCTTTTCCTTCAATGAAATGTTAGATTTTTGCTCATTTTATGAATTAAAGATCAAAAGGCTAAACAATGCAGATTTATTTTTATAGTCATCTTTGATCATATTTACCAAGGGTGCCAATAATCCTGAGCACCACTGTATATATATATATATATATAGCCATTTTTCTTTTTTATTGAGATTGAGATTCACGCATAGAGAACTGGCAGGAAGTGAAGTGGGAGAGAGAGAGGTATAGGAACAGGAAAGGTCCCTGAACCGGGACTTGAACTCAACCATGTTGGAACGCTGCCAACGAGGCTATTGGATCTGACAACCATATGATGTTTTAATGCTTTGGCAATACAAAATGTATTTTTGTCATGTCATTAAATCTTGAACTGAATTGTGTGTGTGAGAGAGAGTCATAAATGCAATTTAAATAGATAGATAAATATATAAATATTAATATATGCAATTTGAAAATACACTCCATGGAATCATTGTATTATTCAGTATTGTGCAAACTGTGCTACTGTATTTAACTGAGCAACAATACTTTTCTCCATAAACAGATCTTATCTGAGGGGAGTGATGAAGAGGATGATGATGATGATGATGATGATGATGATGGAGAAGTTGAAGTAAATGCTGCAGTAAGCGTCTGTTGCCAAGGGTAGATGCTTGCAGCCTTTGACTCAGTAGTTGGCTGGATCCACAAAAAATTGTATTTGCCGATATAAGCCTAATATATATTAGTCTTGCTAAGGCAAACACACATCTTCTGTTGTGACATCTTCGTGGCAAACCTGACACGTATGATCTCCTCGCAACAGTCCTGCTTGTTCAGTGGCAGGACCATCGCTTTTCTTCAGAACGCCTCTGCGTTTATGTCTGTTTGTGCAACCCTGAAGAAACGATGGAGAGAAAAATGAAATATTCGTGGAGAGGTGATGACCTGATGGTTAAAGAGCTGCTGGTATATCTGGCAACACACATGACTCCAAAACTTTTAAAGCAGGACTGACTGTTTCTGCATGAACTCTTTCTGTAGTTGCAGCAGTCAAGCATTGCTGAGTAATACAGAGAAAGGCTGGATGGGCATATAACAGTATATGTGAAAATGTTTTACATTAGATGCTTTTTGCACACATATATGAGAGGTCAATGCCCCTTTGAAGGCCAGATGTATTTGTTTTAAACATGTTATATGTTAAGTAGGATACACTCTTAAAAATAAGGGTTCGTTATTCCATAGGACAAAACTTTCCAACTTTCCATTGCACAAAAGGTTCTTTATAGTGGAAAAAGGTTCTTTAGATTATTAAAATGTTCTTCAAAATAAGAAAAAATGGTTCTTTTACCAACTGTTCAAGGTTCTTTGGGGAGCCCAAAATGGTTCTTCTGTGGCATGACTGCAAAACCCCCTTATCTAACCTTTATTTTTTTGAGTGTCTGGGCTCACTGGCCCACTAATTGTACAGATTGTGCTGGTGTTATTCCAGTATTTCAGTTATCTGACTATACACAGTATGACACACTGTTGCAGTGCTGTTAAACAAATGTTACACATTGTTGGGTAACTTATAGTGTCTGTATTGAGAAATTATCTCATACAAAACATACATTTAGATCTAGCTAGAAGTGAATCCTCTAATGCTGCTTTGACAGCAGAGGTCCACATTATACTATTGAGTGTAGCCAACTTGGTTAGTAGCAACGGGGACATTAGCAAGTTACTTGTTCAATTACAGTTTCATTGTCTAATGAGCTACCGATAATTCCCCCTTAATAAAGTGTAAAATATGTGTGTGTGTTTTTCTCCTGATGTAGCCAATCTCCAGTTTAAAGTGCCCGTATACAGTACCTCAGGGATGACCTGTTTTTGTTTGCAAAATCCAGAAGTGAGTTAGCATTTTAGGACTTCCGGTTTCATCGCCCCGAAGTCTATGGTTTTTCTGAATGGGTTTTTGTTAAATCGCCTGAAATAAGGTCTGCGGTTAACAAAGCCTCTAAATATTTTCACATTTTGATCATACAACACACCAGTTATAACCCGCTTGTGATTTTTTAAACCTTTATTGTGTCTTAAAAACGGCGGTTGCTAACAAGTTACTAAAAGGGACTACTTCCTTTGGCAGGGACTTTAGAAGTCATCATGACAAACAGGACATTTGGACAGCATTTCTCATAAAAAAGTATTCATACACAGCGCAGATCACAATCAGTGAGCATGTTTTTAAATAAAGTTGTTTTTTAAATAAAGTTTGAGGAAGCTTGGTGGTGGCGACGTTGATCCGCGACCATGGTGTGCTGTAGTCCGTTTATAGCCTACTGTTAGCTTTTTATATCTGACGACTTTATTTAGGCTTCAAAATGTATAAATGTTGTGTTAACGTGTAAAGATTATCTTGATAGACAAAACGTGTAAGTGTCATAACCCTTTGTTAAACACAGAGCTTATTTTTGCGTTTTTCCAAAAGTCTATGGGAAAAATGCATAGGCTTTCGATCGAGGGAACCCGTGCGCCGCTAACTTCTGGGTTGTCCTACAAAAACACGTCATATCCGAGGTACTGTATTATGATCTTTGTTCTTTGATGTAGGTTGTAATATAACTATTTGTGAATGTAAATGTCTGTAAAGTTTTAAAGACTCCGAAACAAAAACTAGATTAAAGGGGTGGGGGTGGGCTATCACACACAGTTTCTGCCAGTTTCATCTAATGTTAATCTTGAGTACATATAGAGTAACAAATCATCCTTCATATCTCCGGAAAGTCTTTAGTTTTGTCATGTTTATAAAAGATAGATACGCAAAACCGACCCTGCGTCCCAATGTCCACACTATCCATCCTAAATAGTATGTGAGATTAAAATAAGTGTGTCCCAAAGCATATAGCCTATGTTGAAAAGAGTATTCCAAAAGTCCCTGGATGGTCTACTATTTCCGGTAGATTTCCGAAGTTTGGATCCATGCAAACTACAAAGGCTAATATCAGAGGAGTAGGCTATCCAAAAACTGTATTCAAGTAAAAGTATAAGTACTTATAGAAATATTTACTCAAAGTAAAAGTGAAAGTAATAATCTTAATAGTTATCTGAGTAAGAGTGAAAAAGTATCCAATGAAAGTCTACTCAAGTATTTATATTATTTAGATAGATATTTAAATTATTATCATAATTAGATATTTTTGCAACAAACGCAGAAGAGACAAGCATTATTTCTGGCATCTGTAACCCGAATATCTTTGCATGTCCTTTACTTTGTATAATAATAACGTATACAGCTACATTTGAAAGAAGAGAGAAAACTCTTTACATGTGCTCGCGCTCATAACCGCTGAACATCACACAAACAATGATCAAATGCACATTGATGGATCTTCTTCTGTCTGTTCTCCAAAATTTAATCAAATGTATATTTCTGCAGGAGCGTGTAAACTGGTTAACTGTCAACGCAAAGGCGTTAATTTTCAAGACGAACACGTCGCCGGCACCGCCATTGCGCAATAGGCTATCCATAAATTACCATTTCATACTCTCTGAACAACAATGGTATCTTATTAATGTGTAAATTAAGATATATGTCCATAAAAACGGTAAAGAAATGCTACATACTTTGTTATCGTGGCGTAATAATCTGTTTGGTTGTAAAATGTCGCCTATTGGCTCAGCTGTATGAATTGAAATTGAATGAAATCGATACTTGTGGAATTGTTCACAGACAGCATACGTATTTCAACAATTAAAGATCTTCATCGCTGGCAAACAATATGCTTTTGCAGATTTGCTTTTAATCGATGTCGGTCCAGCTGCCACTTCATCCAACACTCCGAGTGAGAAACCGCTTCAGACGATTCAGTGCATGCAGGAACTGCACAAATCATTCAAACTGATTCGTGATCCAATTTAGACAGTTTTGCCAACTTGTTTGATCAAAACACAGATATCTGATGCAGCTTTACTCCGTAAATGTATCCCGAACGAAGCACGTTGATGGGCGTGCTCTTGCTCTGGGTGATGTGTGTGTGCACGCTTATCAGGGAGAAGTGCCTATACAAGGAATTCCGTTCTCTTTTGACATCATACAGGCCATACTCGAAAAAAAATCTCAGAAACCAGAAGTAGTCATTTGGCACAGAAATACGCCATCATACGTCCAACTCGTGTTTTAAAACGCGAGTAAATGTTTCAAGAGGGTTACCAATGGGTATGTTTAAGGTTAGGGGCTGGTTGACAATATAGGCCTAAATCAATTACATTTTTACAATTTAATTAATATTGATTCAGAACACAAATTAAGATATTTTTGATTAAACCTGAGGCTATCTGATCCACACATTGGCAGCAACATCATTGCACCTTTTGAGGTCCAGAAAGGTAGTAAAGACATCGATAAAATAGTTAACAAGACGATGTTGAAGCGTATGACCCCTATCATACTGCTACACTATTTTTGTTGCAGAGCTTCCATGTTTATGTCCAAACATGGGCTTAGTATTGGCTCTGGTCACATGAGCAGCACAACGCATGTATTTGTTGAATAAGTCATTATTTTTTTGTATTTGAAAACAAAAAGTATTCTCGTCATTTCATAATATTAAGGTTGAACCACTGTAGATTCATTTAGGTGTTGATCATGGTGCCATAGAAATGCAAAATTCCCAGTCCGAGGACATGAACAGCTCAGAATATAACGTCACATGTTGTCCTGTCAAAATTACGGTAATTACTCCTGGAGGGCCACAGCCCTACAGAGTTTGGCTCCAACCCTAATTAAACACCTCATCCAGCTAATCAAGGTCTTAAGGATAACTAGAGATTTCGGCTGCATCCAAAAACTGATAAATGCTGTCTACGTCATTTACGTTTGGGATAATGTCACGTAAGTTGACCATAAATTCATGTTGATTTCCTAAAATTTCTTCTCACAATTTTAGTCATTAGCATTTCCTTTGGTTGTGCACTTGGAACTTCATTTATTGTAACTCTCTTCCAGTTGATTCCACTTGTTTTCCAAATGGGATATTACAGTTATTTGTGGTTTCAAAGGAAGAGACATATTAAATAGGTCGCTTTTAAAAAGTGGCATAATTTGGATAAACCAATAACTAATTTAGACTTTGTGTAGAATTTTGGTTTATTAGATCATTTACACTAACATATATCATAAACACAATACTATTGTGAAACATCAAACTTTTAAGGGGGTTGATTCCTTTCGAGTTGAGCCAGTGCCTTGCAATCAACCTTGCTGAAGTCACACACAGACATCAACATTCAGCATGCAAAGCACAAGTTTTTTTTATTTTTTATTAATAAGCCCATTGCAATTTTATTTGCTGTCATTGTTGGGGTAATACTGACACAAGACAGCAAATAAAATTGTAAAATAAAGCCACAAACAGTAAAACAAAGCATTTACTTTACAATGCACTCTGGGAGTACACTTCCTCAAATCACAGATAGAATTAAGTTGACAAAACCTAAATGGTTTAAGTACGATTAAAGCTTACTTAATTGAATTAAGGCAACAAGTTTGCACAATTGAATTAAGTAAACTGAACAAATTTATTTTTATGGTGTAGATTCATGTAGGCGTTGAGAGTGGTCCCTTAGAAATGCATAATTTCCAGTCCGAGGATGTGAACAGCTCCTAATACAACATCACATGTTGTCATCTCAAGATTCTGGTAAATACCAGGTGGCGGTCAGTTACGGTTGCTGCCGGCCAGTTTGTGTGCATGTACATTTTTGATCATTGTTTTCAACTTTTGATGTAATTTCAAGCGAGAAATTACTATTGTAATTGAATATTCGCTTATCACCAAAGCTCGCACTATTTTGCTGTAGATCATTAAACCGTTACACTTGCTCAGAACAGAAGTCTGTCCGAAATCAGTTTCGTGAGGTGCCTTATGCGCAAACCCTGCAAAGTTGTTGCCTGATAGGGCAGTGAGGCAACAAGTCAGCTGCCTAAGTTTTTGGATGCAACCTTCCAAGCAGGTGAGTTGGAGCTGGTAAACTCTGCAGGGCAGTGGCCCTCCAGGAATTGAAGTTTGAGACCACTGCTTTAGCAAGTAGAATGTAGTTCAGTTTCCTCAAATCCGGTCTTGGAAGACCAAACTCACCTACTGTAATTTTCTAGTGATCCCGATGACCTTGATTAGCTTGCTCAGGTGTGTTTGATCAGGGTTGGAGCTAAACTCTGCAGGGCATTGGCCCTCCAGGGCAAGATTTGAGGAACACTGAAGTAGTTAATAATTATTACACTGTAAAACAGACACCTTAAAATCAAGTGTAACCTTTTTTTTTAAAAGACAAATCATTAAAAAAATTAAATAAAATCTGTAACTTCATTTTATACCGAGTCTTCTAAATGTATAACTGTAAACACAAATGTCAAATGAAATATTACAATAAAAATGTCTTAAGACATTTTTAAGTTACTACTGTTGCTTCCTCTTTACTGAGACACTGAGACTGGGAAGGAGAGGGAGGAGTTTCTTAAGGAAATTCTGTAGAGTATTTAAGCGAGAGGAAGCAGAGATCCGTCCTTTCTTATCCTGCAGACTCTCTTGTCTGAGATGGAGCGGAGATGGTCTACTTGTTTGCTGTGATCTAGTGTGCAGTTTGGTGAGTGATCATGTCTATTTTTTGCCTTTTAAAACTTACAGCAGTAATAATTACATATTGTTTTAATCATTTATCTCTTTTTTGTGGTCTCTTTACTGACTACAAAATAAGGGAGTGTCCTTGTGTAATGTAATGAACATAATCTCTATCCGTTTGTCAAATAAAATCACAATCCATTGAAAAAGTTCTGTCTTCTGACAAAAGAGATCTAGAGACTTATTTTTTAATTGCAGTCTGGAAAGAACCGAAACTCATATGATTAACAGATAAAAATGAAAAACACTTCCTGGTTGATAGACAAATTCTTGATCATTTGTGATTTAGACTTATCTAGCAGATTATATTGTTTTGTTGTTGTTATTGTTGTAGTTTTGAAAGCAGAATTGGGTTTTTGATTTAGTAAATAATGGATGGTATTAATGTTATTTCTCCATCTCCTTTCACTTTTAGCTGCCACCAGATGACTGCACACGAGTTGAGACGTCACGCTGCCTAAGGCTCTCTCAGGCTTTTAGCCAATGCTTGCGTTTTTTTTTTTGTAAGTAGATTTCTCTCTAAATTCATTTTTTGTTTACTGAGATCAGTCAGAAGTTTTAGATATAACAATGTTGTCATTTCATGTTTAGATTTTGAGGAGGAGAGGAGGAGAACCAATCTGCCAAGGGATTCGGCACTCGGGTCCACTGCCCTGTTCTAGTGCATTCTCTGGCAACACTGAATGTCTGGCTGGGGTCCAGTGGACCTGAAGTGGACAGAGCCAGGTCTATGACCCGCTAACGAAGCACCAGAAACTAGAAGCAACCGAACAATCAACAAAGCCGACAAACTTCCCCTAACCTTTTTCCCTTTGGTCGGCTTCTGGTTGTCTGTTGCTTGGTTAGTAGGTTATGGGGATGGCCTGCTGTAAAACCAACCTTTTATTGTATAAAGGCTGACTGCAACTTCTTCCTAAAAAAATAAAAAATCAATAAAAATGGAAAAACCTGCTGGATTAAAATTAATGTCTGTGTGTTTTTTTATTAGAGTAATGAAGAGAGAATTACAGGGATAGTGAAGAGAAAATGTAAATCTCACACCCTCAAGTCGTTCCAAAAAACGACTTGAGGGTGTGAGATGTCGACTTTCTTGACTTACTTTCTTCTTTGGACATGACTTACTTTCTTCTTTGGAACATAAAACAATATATTTCAGCAGAATCCACACAACATTTGGGCCCCATTAACTTCCATTGTATGAAACAAAAATGGACATTTTCCAAAATATCTTTTATGTTCCACAGAAGAAGAAAAAATTATAATAAAGGTTTAGAGCCACATAAAGGTGATTTTCATTTTCGGATGAACTTTAAAATAATGCTTAATCTAATCTGAGTTTAAACATGCAGATTTCAATGACATTTTATCATCCACAGTTATGAATATTATCTTTATAACCCCTTCTGCTAATTCTGAGCAGATTCGAAAGTAACCTGCTAATTCTGTGGCCAAAGTTGTAAACAAAACCTGACACAACAGAAACCCTGATGATCTCAAACAGAGAAAGAAATCCTAAAAAGCGATTACAGTAACACTTAAAAGTCAAATAAAGTCCCATTTGTTAACATTAGTAATTACCTAACATGGACTAACAATGAGTAGCCTAATATATTTTTAACAGCATTTAGTANTATTATCTTTATAAGATAATATTCCAAAGTTGTAAACAAAACCTGACACAACAGAAACCCTGATGATCTCAAACAGAGAAAGAAATCCTAAAAAGCGATTACAGTAACACTTAAAAGTCAAATAAAGTCCCATTTGTTAACATTAGTAATTACCTAACATGGACTAACAATGAGTAGCCTAATATATTTTTAACAGCATTTAGTAATCTTAATTCAAATAAAAATTCAGTGCACTAACAGATAAAAAAATTTACTAGTAAATGTTGAATTAAGATTAATAAATGGTGTAGAAGTATTTTTCATTCTTTATTAGTTATAATGCTTAGCGATGTTAACAAATGGAACCTTATTACTGAAATTATCGGTAAGTACAGTTTTTATTTTTAAGAAATGGTGTTAAGGAAAGCTGTTGAAATAATTTCCTAAACAAGATATCTACCAGCCCCATTTTTTAATGTTCTCAAACAATATTTATAATGAAAGTGTTCTGAACATAGAAAGGGATGCAAAGCAATTAGTCAGAAACAAATGTGTTATCTCAGCAAAAAAGAGTTCATTTTAGTGGATGTTATAAGCTAATGGAGTATTAAACTGCTGTGTCATTCACCAGGAATCTATAACAAACGCTTCCTGTAGAGGGACGGGCAGGCAGCAGATCAGAAACTTACTGAGAAAGCGAAACTTATGAAAACTAGGGCAACAGCTGTTCACAGATCGGTTCAGGGCGGGAACAGTGTGCTAGTATAAATAACAGGGAGATGCATTGATCTGTCCTTTCTACCATCAGAAGCCTCCTGCTTACAGATCAACAGGGTAAGAGATAATCATTATTACTCACAATTATTATTATTATGATTATTATTTAGAAGAATGTGTTGTGTGTTTTCTATCATCACAATTAAATGATTTTGTAATCCAAATTTTATTTTTGTGGTTTGTCACCGTTTAACCTGGAAACTGAATCATCTTAACAGGTCTATGGTGATTCCTCTGTGGGAGACGCCATGGAACCCTGAGTGATTTCGTAGCACTAATGTGTGAGTATACTGGATATTTCAAACTTTATTATTTTGAGCTACTGTAAAAGACATTAGTGAACTAAACATAAGCAAATCTTGCAATGTTATATCTAATGACTTCTTTCAAATGCATTATTGTTATATAATTGTCATAAAATTGGTATTTGACTCCATCTGCAGTTCCTGTATCTGAATGGTTTTATTGTTTGTTCTAGCATCATGAAGGAGGCGGAGCTCATGTAAATCCTTGCTGCCAGGGGCAGGATCATCTGGCCCAGCACAATTCAGAGGGGAAACTCAGTCTCCACCTCTGTTTTGCTTTGGTGTCCGGATGCGCAGAAGCCAGTGCCGTATGCCTAAAAGCTGCGAAGCCTGACATCTTGCGTAAAGCCTCAAGTCTACAAAGTCTACAAAGTCCACAAAGTGAAGAACCAACCAGAAAAAAATCGTACCAATGCATGTAAAGCTAAAAGTGAACCAAGAAACCTCTTTAACACGTATAACTCTGACTCAAGAAAAATGCTACAAATGTAAAGTGAAGTGAAGAAGTATTTTTTGTGTGAAACCTTTGGTTTCTGCATTGCTTGGTTCGGTTGGTCCGGGGCCCAGCTGATAAAACAAATAGCCCCGGAACAAAATGTAAAAACAAAAAACAAAATAAAAATAGCAAAATCCGCAACAAAAATACATTGTTCTGTGTTTATTTTTTGTTCATTTGATGATAAGTTTACTAACAATAGCACATCTTACAGTATAGGCCAATATGGGATTATTTTTATATAAAGTAAA
>RJVU01053773.1:3003929-3014037 GCA_003731715.1 Anabarilius grahami
TATATATATATATAAATATATATATTTATATATACATTTAACTTTCTGGGTGACTGCATAACAAAGGGTTTTAATATTCTTATATTGGCTGCAGTTGTAAATAATAAAGCAAATTTCTTACTTTCAAAGTAACCAAAATGTATTCATAATTTCTATATAATCCCCCCAGACAGCACCATAGTGTGGCCCAGATCCGGTCCACATCTGGTACATGTGGATTACACGCGGATCAGATGTGGGCTGGATCTGGGCCGACACTCTGTTGCTGTCAGGGCCCCCAGGTTTAGCCAAGTAACAGAGCTATTTTCAAACAGTGGCTACAGTATGTGGATATTATAATGCAAGAGATATTAACCTGTTTTAATTTTCTGCAGGATAAACTCAACTTGAGTGAATATGGCTGGGTTACATTAGTCATGGAAACAGATCCAGATGTTCTGAGCACACTGTTATGGACCTGGCTGGACAAACTAAAGGTCAGAGGTCACAGTATGGTAGTTCTGGCATAATTTCAGTAATAAAAATGACAAATAACATGTTCATGTCTGTCAAAAAACTATAGATATACCTATATACATACTATATACATTTAGAAAGGATCCTCTCATAGTTTCAAATGCAATAGTTTTGCTGTTGTGCTTTATTATAACAGGACCCTGTTCTCAATAAAGATGACATAGAGAGGCTGACCTCAACCTGGCCTGCACAAAACCCCCTTATCACACTTCACAAGGTGAAAGTCTGGTCTGGCCTCCCTCTTCTGACAGATCACACTACACACAGTTTGATGTTGAACTGTATTACGTGTGATTTGTTTATACATGTAGTAAATATACATTTTGTAAGCATAAAAACCAGTTGTGAAGTTCTGTTCCACTTTTCTGTGTGTGCGTCATACATATAATACATATATCTCATCTTATACATCTTTATGTGGTTATAATTCTGTGCTGTTTTAGTCACAGCGGCACACCATCTGCTGTTTGCTGGACTGTGTGGGTCATGTGGTGGTTCGATGTCCTCAGTTTGAACATGCTATACTACAGAGACTCATTCGAGCTTTAACAAGAGTACGTTTGTGTGTACATGTGCTAATTTTTACAAATACAGATAGTAAACAAATAACAGAAGTAATTGGAGACGGATCATACAAACTTTTGCATGCTTTTGTATTATAACAGCGCCCTCCAGAGGAAATAGAGAGAAACAGCATCTTGTTGCGCGTCCTCAGATCTACAATGAGAGAGCTGTACCTGAACAACCACCATCCAAATACTGCAACACCATCAAAGTGCTAGGAACAGTGGTTAAACTAATAAAATATTCATATAAAGAAACATTGTTTCATTAACTGTATGAATAATCAAGTTATTTGATATGTATTTAAATGTGTACAGTCGTTCCCAAATATATTTAAACATATCACATATAAAACAACATACTGTTTTTGCATTAGTTAGCAAAATATCAAGTTGCATCTGCAGAATTAATTTTTCTAGCCATTTGAAAAAAAAAAAAAAAACTTTTTAAAGAGTAAATATATTGTAATGTAATTCAAAACTTATTTTTGTGAACTGTTTAGCCTTAAAGTGTGCCCATGTTTTCTTTCCTTTTTATTCATTCATTTATATTTATAGGCTTGCACCTCAGTTGGTTTGATATTTTGCTATCTAATGTAATGATATTCACGCACATTTTTAAGTGTGACTTAATTGTCCAAATAATTGTATAGTCACTGCAGGCAAACTTTTTAGTGTGTATCTGGTTGTAACTTTGAAACTGTTTTATAAGTGTTGTATAGTCTAGTGTAATCTGGTCTAAAGACAGTGTATGTATTAAACTTTGAAATATCTCTAAGGAGAGCACTTGTTGAATGTGGTTATACCTTAATTTGTTTAATAATTAATAACACTGCACGGGTTACAGTGGATTGGCATGCAGAGCAGCTGCTCGTGAACTTCTCACCATTGGAATGTCACTCAAACGGACATCAGAGAATCACCAAGGCGACGGCGTCATAGAGATGCAAAAGAAAACAATTATAAAGCATCAAAAACAGTCGCTGCTGCTGCGAATTTGATCAGAGCTCTTCGGTGGCTTTATTTTAACTTTAGATGTCAATAATATAACTGTTAGTTGTTTTGTTTTTTTAGCGGATATTGTAAGTCAGCATCGCAATTTGACCGTTCTAAGTTATCTAAGTGTAACTTTTTGTCGTTTGGCATCTAAAGGTCACCATCAAACACAATCTAGCGATAATATTAGACTACAGGAACGTGGTTTTAAACGAATATTAAATCACCTGGAGCTCGAAAGTCTATTAAACTCACGTACTTTTTAATATCCTTCACTTAAGGTAAGTTATTTTGTTTACTTGCTGTATATTTTTATGCGACCAGTTTTGTTATAGACTTAACACGCCATGGTTACCTGTTACTGAACTCTATGATGACATGTTTTGGCTATATAATCAAATTAAATTAGAAATGCAAATTAAGTGCTTGCAGCTGCCAACACTAAAAAAAAGTGTCATGATATTGTGTTAATTCCTGTCATCAGCTTAGTGAAGTTAAAGGCTTCTTTGTCTTTGCATCATAAAATGCAAATATTCATGTGTTATTGTTTCGTTTAACACTTGTAAAGTTTGTTTTCTTAAGTAATTTTTGTAATTCATTACAGAGGCCATGTCAGCTGCGTACATGCTTCCTGTGGATGTATGGGTGGGGTCTTGGAGGCCCCACAGACCAAGGGGCCCCATCGCTGCGATGTATAACAGTCCAGGGCCAACATACGCTCTCCCAGGGGCAACTGGTATTACACACACACCCACACGTTTCACTATCACTGAGGACATCTCATAGACTTCCATTGTTTTTATATCAGGTTAATGATATTTTCACCTAACACAAACTCTACTTCTTAAAATGAACCGTCATAGAAACTTCGATTTAAATATAAAGATGATTAGGTTGATAACTAATGAGGACATTTTACGTGAAATTATTAAGCCACACACACAATTTACAATAAATACAGAGCAAATCATGAGCTAATGGGGTGAAAGGCTGGAACGATTTTATGAACCCACAACAATTTCTAAATGTTATTTTTAAAAAAGGATAAGGGGTCCAGAATGCCTAGCTATTGTAAATCCCAATGATTTTGGGGGGGTTTTCCATGCCCTTTATAGGAATGAACAACCATGACCCGCGGATGCAGAAAGGCCCAGCGTTCAGCTTCGGCACACGCCATCGTCATTTGCAGGCCAACTTTTCCCCAGGGCCCGGATACCTCGTTCCCTCCAACATCACCAGGGTGGGTCGGGACGGAACCCCTGCGTATTCTGTCTACGGCCGACGGAAGGACATTCAGCCCTTTCAGACCCCTGGCCCAGGTATTTTACACAACATAAACACACAGGCTTTGTAGCTGTGTGGAACAAGGTAGAACATGCACAGTAAAGTTAAGCTGGCTATTGATTTCTTTTACAGGCAGTTACTCCCCTGAAAATGCAATAAAGACCACCTATTACTCGCCCCCTGCGTTCTCCCTCTCTGCGAGAACTAAATTGTTCCGCAATGACCAAACACCAGGTAGATACTTACAGATCTACACAGCAATACTACTAGAACAGGTGTGTTTCCCGTACGTTAGCAGACGTTTGTGCATTATCTTGTCTCCAGGTCCAGCTGCGTACATGCTTCCCCCAGTATTAGGGCCAAGAGTCGTGAATAAAACAGCCGCTCCAAATGTCTCCTTCAGCGGTCGTAGTCCTATTGGCAGCTTCCATGAAGATTTACGGAAGGTGCAGACACAGTACAGTATTTATCTCTTAGTATGTACTTTGCAAAGATGATAACAATCCTTTTCTCAGACTCCAGGCCCAGGAACCTACCAAGTGGTGGATTCATGTGTGTACAGACACAAGGCTCCTCAGTACAGCATAACCGGTCGCAACATGATGCCTGGGGACACTACCAAGAAACCAGGACCTGGAGCCCACCATCCAGAAAGGGTCTGTAGCCTACTTATACACTACTGTTCCAAAGTTTGGGGTCAGTACGATTTTAAATTAAGGCTTTTATTCAGCAAGGATGTTTTAAATTGATCAAAGAAGTGAAAGTAAAGACATTTATGATGTTACAAATGATTTCTATTTCCAATAAATGCTATTCTACTGAACCTTCTATTCATCAAAGAATCTTGACTCATGGTTTTGTACAAAAATATTAAGCAGCACAACTGCTTTCAGCATTGAAAATAGTCATAAATGTTTCTTGAGCAGCAAATCAGCATATTATTGAAGGATTTCTGAAGGATCATGTGGACTGGAGTAATGATGCTGATTCAGCTATGAAAATTCAGCTATGCATCACAGGAATAACTTACATTTTAATATATAAAAAACTTAATATATAAAATATATATTTAGATATTACTGTTTATAATATATCACAATATATATTATACTGTATATCACAATATTGCTGTTTGTAACTGTATTTTTGATCAAACAAATTCAGCCTTGGTGATCATAAGAAACCTTAAAAATGTCACAGACCCCAAACTTTTAAATGGTAATGTAGTGTATATATTCACTTTCTAGTTTAGAATTGCTGTCTACTAAAACTACTGTTAAAATAACAAGAATTAGTATACTAAAACGGTTTCCTTTTCTCTCTCAACAGGTTACTTTCACAGGAATCAAAGCTCCCAGCTTCTCCTTTGGAATTCGTCATTCCGAGTACATTGCTCCCATAATTGTGGATGGTGGTGATTAAACAGGTCCTTTCTGTTCTAATAAATTCTGTCCAACAAGCTACAGTCTGTCATAGCAGGTCTTAATATCGCTAATATATAACTTGAAATAAAGGTGTTTCAGTAAAAAAAAAAAAAGGCTTCAAGATGCAATAATTGTGCTGCTCCGTTCCAAAACCAAGTGAACCAAGTCTACCCAGACTAGCATTTTAACACATCACGCATCAGGTATATATATATATATATATACTGTATATATATATATATAGATATAGACACTACCGTTCAAAAGTTTGGGTCGGTAACATTTTTTAAGGTTTCTTATGCTCACCAAGGCTGAATTTGTTT
This sequence comes from Anabarilius grahami, assembly GCA_003731715.1. NCBI lineage: Eukaryota > Metazoa > Chordata > Actinopteri > Cypriniformes > Xenocyprididae > Anabarilius > Anabarilius grahami. The sequence goes on from RJVU01053773.1 coordinate 3,009,036, forward strand.
GATAAAAAAAATACAGTAAAACAATAATATTATGAAATATTATTACAATTTAACTGTTTTCTGTTGTGATTTTAAAATGTAATTTATTACTGAGATGGTAAAGCTGAATTTTCAGCATCATAACTCCAGTCTTCAGTGTCACATGATCCTTCAGAAATCATTCTAATATGCTGATTTCCTGCTCAGGAAACGTGTAATTATGCCTGTTCATGTGATTGCCTGTTAACAGAGTATATGAGGCAGGATTCAGTTCAGATACTGTCTGTGTGTAGGTAGCAAACAGCAATGCAGCTCACTAGGTTTTGGAACAGAGCTCAAATGGCACTGATGATTACTGTGTAAATCAAGAAAGAAAGTAAATCTTTGAATCAAGATACTTTGTTGTTGTTGTCACTTTATTATTGTCACTTGGCACGGGTACTATATTTACATTAATGGTGCAGTAGGTCATTGTTACACTTCCTTTTTTTAATCTTTTCATAAAACATTTTTTTCTGCTTCATGACAAAATTTGATTTAGTGAGCTTTATTTACAAAATTTAATTCTCTGAAAACCTTATGCAATCTTAAAGGTGCACATGTAACTTTTTTTGTTCAAAATTAACAAAATTAAGAGTCAATACACCACCAATCCTTCCAAAATGAGTTTTTTGTCTTACCCTTATTCACTATGGTGAGTCAAAGTGTTTATATTTTAGGCTGAGTGGGATGCCTTTCACGCAAAATTGTATATACTTGCGTCACTTGTCATGTGTGTCTCATCATATCCGTAAATAGAGAAAAGTTGCTCTGGCTACTTTGACGCATGTGGGAGTAGCATACTTTTTTTTTTTTTGTGGCATACGTCAGTTATGCTTTTTTTTTTTTTTTTTTTTTTTTACATTTTCAACATTCTTTAGCGTGTAATGTTGCAGTTTGAGCATGAAAAAGATCAGTAACAAAGCACAAAGTCACTGCAAAAGGAGTTATTCTCTATATCAGAAAACACTGTTTCTGAACTGTGTACAATGTATACAATCAAACGCCTTAATTGTATACATGGTATAGTCTTGAGTTTTCTTCTGGTAACATACATGTCACAATATTCCCCATGTATATTTTCCCACCCAAGGCATATGCAAAAAAGAAAAAGAAAAAAGGGGCAAGACTGGGTTGAGTTGTTTTAGTAGTGTGTTGTTGCCATGTCCAAGAGATGCTTGCTGCATTCAGAATACTAGTATACCATTCGTACTACTTTTACCATACCTTTATTTGGCAGAAATAATAAGAGTATGCCAGTATGTAGTTCTGAGTCCTGAGTCCTCTTACTATGCTAGTATTCGGAACCGCATACTAGCATATTATGCTATGATGCAGTTATGGTAAGGGGTGTAACATTTCCGAAACATGCTTGAAGCGGTTGACCAATCATAACACACTGGTCCAGCTGACGAATCAGAACACATTGCACTTTTCGGAAGGAGGGTCTTCATAGAGACAGGAACTAAACAGAGCGTTATTGACAGACTGGGAAGAGAGGTGCTGTAAAATATGTGAAAAGTAATGTTTTTTTTTAAACATGAAAACCTATTTTAGTAGACCCCAAAAACAAAATTTGTAAAAAAAAAACATAATAGTAAATCTACTTGTAAGCATGCTTTACTCCATAAAACAACAATGATTCTGGTTAAAATAGTTTTTTGTAGGTGGATTGGATATTGCAGTCATGTCAGAAATGTTTTATTGCAGTACTGTAAAGCCCAAAGTATAGTTCACTTTTTACGCGTGCGCGAGGGTCAGCAAACAGTGCGCATGAGGCGAATTTCGTCAAAAGAAGAGTACGCGCGTACTGTACACACACCACCAGATTTTTTCAACAGCACGTACTTGTACGCCCAAGGTCGCACATGCGCAATTAATTTTTTGGCAGTAATTAGTTTATCCACAAGGTGGCAGCCGTGCCCTGGGGGCGTCGATTCACAAGGTAGTCAAAGAAAAACTGCATAAATAGAACAGACCGCAACGCATGCAAACTACCGTGACAATGGAGGCCTACATAGACGAGAGATTGTGTGAAGAGGTTAGAAAGTACCCTCATTTGTACAACTCTAGCATGAAAAAATACAAAGATGTTTACATGGGGTGTAACTTGTGGCAAGAGATTGCTCAAAACTGCGCATGCGTCGAATGCCTGTGTATGTGTACGAGTCAAATGAAGTACACTTTCCAAGACTGTGTATTCAACTGTGCGCTTACACTAGCGTACACGGGGGAAAAAAGAAGTATACCCAGGGCTTAATTCTTATACTACTGTTTCCTTAGGATTAATTCATAACTGATATCACTGCTAACCTATCAACTCCACCAGATTATTAAATGTGTATTGGTTTTAAATGTGTGTTTCCACAGTTGTCTTTACTGGTATGATCCTCAACGGATGTTGCATACAGTGATTATAAAAGTAAGGGAATACTCTCTCAGTGAACGTGTGTTTAAACACATGCAGACCAATATTACGGCCCGAGTCTGTGAAAATGACTTTGCTCTTGTCCCAGTCCAGCTGCACCCTGATCCTCTGGATTCTCTGGCTCACCCGTAGAATGGACAGCATCTCTGGAGAATAGCCCTTCCCGTATTTACCATTGCAGAAGCCCACATACCACAAGCCTGTCTTGGAGGGGGTCTGTCTGCGTTTGTATGCCGACTCTGTGATCACTCCCACGGCCCAGGCTGTGCTGGTGCCCACCTCGATTTCCCAGCAGTGAGACCCTGACTCAAAGCCCTCGGAACCAAGAATGCTTGTGTAGCCATCAAATCTCTCTGGGTTTGCTGGAAGCTGTTGGAAGTGCTCATCAGTGTAAGTTATACTGGTCAGATCATCCGACACGACCAGATAAGGATGGGCGGTGTTGGGGTCAAGGGTTACTGGGGCTGGAGGGATAGAGATAAAGATGTTTACCAAATTTTAAGACACAATAATAGAACAGATGAGAAGATTTTTACTGCTCAGTACTCACTGTATCGAACGTTGGCTTGTAGTTTTTTTGACACTTCAAAGGTTATGTTACCCACATGTTTTGCAACATCGATGAGCATTCCTGAAGGGCTGGACTGATCCCGCAGTGTACAGTTTGTTCTGAAACAACATTTAGGAGTCAGTACTAAGGTGGGCTGAGAATCATAAAAGTTAAAAAAAGACATTTTCTTACCTTTCAATTGTAGTCTTGTAGTTCTAGAAATATAGAAACAGAAAGATTAATCTATATTATGCGATCAGAAAATGTACACTACTATTCAAAAGTTTGGGAGTTGTCAGGTTTTTTTTATGTCTTTGAAGGAAGGCTGCACTTATTTGATCAAAAATACAGTAAAAACAGTAATACTGTGAAATATTATTACAATTTAAAATCTGTTTTCTATTTTAATATACTTTAAAATGTAATTTATTCCAGTGATGTCAAAGCTAAATTTTCAGCATCATTACTATAGTCGTCAGTGTCACATGATCCTTCAGAAATCATTCTAATATGCTGATTTGCTGCTTAAGAAACATTTCTATTATTCTGTCATTTCAACTTAAAGGGTTAGTTCACCCCAAAAGGAAAATTCTGTCATTAATTACTCACCCTTCCTGTCGTTCCAAACCCGTAAGACCTTCATTCATCTTCAGAACACAAATTAAGATATTTTTGATGAAATCCGTGAGCTTTCTGGCCTCTGATAGACTGCAACATTATTAAAATAGTCCATGTGACTACAGTGGTTCAAACTTAATGTTATGAAGCGACAAGAAAAACAAAAATAACGACTTTATTCTACAATTTCTTCTCTTCCATATCAGTCTCCTGTCTTCAGTGTCACATGATCCTTCAGAAATCATTCTAATATGCTGATTTCCTGCTCAGGAAACATTTCTAATTATGCCTGTTCATATGATTGCTTGTTAACAGAGTAAACATTAAGGTTGAACCACTGGAGTCACATGGACTATTTTAATGATGCCTTTACTACCTTTCTGGGCCTTGAAAGTGGTAATAACTTTGCAGTCTATCGGAGGACAGAAAGTTCACGGATTTCATCAAAAATATCTTAATTTGTGTTCTGAAGATGAACGAAGGTCTTACGGGTTTGGAACGACACGAGGGTGAGTACTTAATAACTAACCCTTTAAAGGATTAGTTCACTTTCAAATTAAAATTTCCTAATAATTTACTCACCCCCATGTCATCCAAGATGTTCATGTCTTTCTTTCTTCAGTCGAAAAGAAATTAAGGTTTTTGATGAAAACATTCCAGGATTATTCTCCTTATAGTGGACTTCAATGGAGCCCAAACGGTTGAAGGTCAAAATGACAGTTTCAGTGCAGCTTCAAAACATTCTACACGATCCCAGACGAGGAATAAGGATCTTATCTAGAGAAACCATTGCTCATTTTCTAACATATATATATATATACATTTTAACAATAAATGTTCAATTGAACTAGCTCTCTTCTTCTCTATTAGAATTCCGACAGTGTAGACACTGCTAAGTGTATTACTGCCCTCCACAGGTTAAAGTTTGAACTAATTGTTATGCTTGCACTAGCATATTGTATATGACAATTTAGTTCAAACTTTGACCTGTGGAGGGCAGTAATACACTTAGCAGTGTCTACACTGCCGGAATTCAAATAGAGAAGAAGAAGAGAGCTAGTTCAAGATGAGCATTTATAGTTAAAACGTATAAATGTTTTATTTTTTTTATTTTTTAGAAAATGAGTGATGGTTTCTCTAGATAAGACCCTTATTTCTCGTCTGGGATCGTGTAGAATGTTTTGAAGCTGCAATGAAACTGTAATTTTGACCTTCAACCGTTTGGGCTCCATTGAAGTCCACTATATGGAGAATAATCCTGGAATGTTTTCATCAAAAACCTTAATTTCTTTTCGACTAAAGAAAGAAAGACATGAACATCTTGGATGACATGGGGGTGAGTAAATTATCAGGAAATTTTAATTTGAAAGTGAACTAATCCTTTAACT
>RJVU01053773.1:3014170-3032890 GCA_003731715.1 Anabarilius grahami
ACCTGTGGAGGGCAGTAATACACTTAGCAGTGTCTACACTGCCGGAATTCAAATAGAGAAGAAGAAAAGAGCTAGTTCAAGATGAGCATTTATAGTTAAAACGTATAAATGTTTTATTTTTTTTATTTTTTAGAAAATGAGTGATGGTTTCTCTAGATAAGACCCTTATTTCTCGTCTGGGATCGTGTAGAATGTTTTGAAGCTGCAATGAAACTGTAATTTTGACCTTCAACCGTTTGGGCTCCATTGAAGTCCACTATATGGAGAATAATCCTGGAATGTTTTCATCAAAAACCTTAATTTCTTTTCGACTGAAGAAAGAAAGACATGAACATCTTGGATGACATGGGGGTGAGTAAATTATCAGGAAATTTTAATTTGAAAGTGAACAAATCCTTTAATATAATGAAAAAAATCTTTTGATATAAAAGCATCACAGAACAAGTCAAACCAAGTGCTCATCCTTACCACAAGAAACGTGACGTCATTCCTTCTTAGTTGTTCCTCAATGGACTCAATAATATGTGAGAGAGATAACATCCCTGATCTAATCTCCTCAATCTTCTTTTTAATGATCTCACTCTTCTGCTCTTCTTCCCTCCTCAGTGCCTTCATGCTGGCTGCCTCTTCATTTTGTAGAAACTGGTGAAGCTTTTCAAACGCCTCCTTAATTTGGGTCTCGGTGTGCTGACTCTGCCTCTAAGCAGAAAATATCAGCAAAATCAGGCTGAAACATCCATACAGTAGTTGAACTATATAATGTTGGAATTTCCTCCTGATACTCACCTTAATGTACTCCGCTGTTTCATCCCAGGACTGTTTAAATCGTTCATAGACTCTAAGTTTCTCCAGAAAGGCCTTTAGTTTCAGCCGGAGCTCTTGCTAGTAAATGTTAGAAAGAGAAGTGAGACTGGGACAAGTTGTCACTTTTGTTTTTCAGTGAAAATATCTCAGAATATCATATCACAGACACTCTCTCTCTCACACACACACACAGACACACACACACGTTTCGTTGTTGTGCTCATTTCAGCCTATGATGTTCAGATGTTTAAGTGTCATTCTTTGTTATCTGATACATGATTTTCCCAGTATTGTTTACAAATGTAAACAGGTTGTTTGTTAAAAACCTGCATATGGATCAGGCCTATCTATCTTATAATTTGACATTATCAGCAAAGTTCCCACGAAACTTTGTTTTTGTAGTTTGAGAATGTGTGTCATATAAGGGCCATTAGTGTGCTAAGACCTGTTTGACAAGACAGCTTTCATATTTCACCCCTTTCCAGTCCTTTAAATCTGACACCAACAATCAGTGAAATCTGACCACAAGCTGGACATCTTGACCAAGCATTTGACTATTGTTCTAGAAACTGTTTTCATACAATCTAACACTTTGAGCTCTTACCCTGAGGTCCTGTGATGCCTCTGTTGTTGAACAGATGCGGTGGTTCTTATATGATTTAGTGTTTCTGCATTTTCCACAAACTAGTTTTTGATCTTCAGCACAGAAGAAAGTTAGAGGTTCTCCATGAAGACTACAGAACCCCACCGTCTCTACGGGAAGGTCTTGAGTTGTTTCTTCTCTCATCAGATCACACATGTTTCTCAGCACAATGTTTATGGGTGGATCAGGGTTGGAGGACACAGCTCTGCAGATGGGACACTCTTGAATTCCTCGCCGATTCCAGAAGGTTTTCACACAGCCGTTACAGATGCTGTGAGAGCAGGCTAAGAGAACTGGATCCCTGAAGATGTCACAGCAGATAGGGCAGTCGAAATCCTCCTCTGTAATAGACAGTCTACAGGCCATTTTACCAATATATTAAATGTTTCCTAGTTGTCTTTCTCTCACTCTCTTTGAGTGTCTGGTCCAGCTGTCAAGAAGCACAAGAGTGTCTCTCAGCTCTGTTTACATCCCAGACACATGCAAATTAGGGTGGAGCTTATAAGAGCAAAGATAGCATTTCAACAGAACCTTATAGTGTTCTTTTTTTTTTTACTGTACATTTTTTACAGCAACATCCTAATAATTCATTTCAATAATTAATTAGACTTTAGAAACTTTATTCACCATGTAAAAAATTACAATTTCAATAAGTGCTGGTGTCAACATAATAAAAATATATGATAGAGTGACATACAAAATAATAAATTGTTTTATATTTTATTTATACATATTTATATTTATATATGTAGTTACATAATTAGTACAGCAAATGTGAATTTCTGCAAGTTAGTAAATCAGTACAATGGTAAGTTGGATACAAAACTATCAAAAACTATGTTAATAGGTGTATATTTGAAGGTCAGTTCCTGTCTTTGGTACATATCTTTATTTTATATAATGTATATACTATTATATTTATTTATTAATATTTTGAGTTAGATTTTATTATATTTTCAGTTTTCATTTTTCAGCTTTACTTTTCATTTATATTTGGCTTTATTTCAGCTTTTTCATTTTAGTTATAGTTAACAATAAGTAAGTAAGCAAGTAACAACAATGGGTTGTATATATGGTATACAGTGTTTATATATATATATACATATATATAAACTGTGTTGTTATTACTTGCTTACTTACTTATATGACAAATTCTAGTCTTTTTAACTAATTGATAATGCTAATTGTGGTTAAAGTTGGTTTTTAGCATTGATGCATGTTTATAGACTTTTGGGAACCATCCTTCATTCTTACACTGAGATCTGGATCAATTCTGTTGTTTAACCTTTTCATTTTAATCTAGTGCACTCACTGACCTCTGTGGGAAAGTAGAAAAGACTTTTCTATGAGATGTTCATCAAGCAGATCTATAACATTTTTTTTCTTCTGTTCAGCGTATTCCCATGTCAAGAATGTGACCAAAACATCATTCTGTAACGTGTTGCTTACTCAAACTCAAAAAACGTAAGATGATTGTGTTTGATATTACTGACAGGTAATTTGTCAAAGACAAAGAAGATATTCCAGGTATTGTTTCCTGGAAAGTGTAAATATAGGTCATAGTTTACACCTTCATAAATTAATTAAAAATATATAATTTTTTTAAATTATAAAATTGTTTAAAATTATCATCACATCTAAATAATAACATTAGATGAAGACGATATTGCTTCATCAAATGCAATGGTTCAACTTTTTAGAGGGGCGTACGCCCTGAGGCATTTAACATTCTTCTGTGTCCCTCTCTTCCACTAAACTGCAGTCACACCTTTTCCATTAAGGAACAAAAATTGCCCCCTTATTTTCTGGTGCATTTTTTCTTTACCTTAAAAAAGGCTTTTTTTATCCCTATTAAATGTATGTATCATGTTTTGCAAATTCTTAAAATTCCATTAAATTATTAATATAATAAATAAAGCAATAAATTAAATATATCTGTATATTTAATCAAATGAAATCAGTATCCACAATGGCACAAGCTGCATCTACATATATTTACACACTGTTGTAATGCTGCTCAAAGGTGGCATGGATGCAATCACAATGGCATAAATAATGTTATGAGATAATGTTTTAAATAAAAATGTTCAATAGAGAAATATGAAATTATGGTAAAAACGAAGTGACAGCCTACTTTTAAATATTAAATTAAAAACGCCATTAGGTAGCAGCAAGTCCCTCTTAAAGAGTGAGTCATTTATTCATTCAGTAACAAGTGTATTTGAATGGGTCATTGAATCATTGACTTTCCCGATTCCTTCAACGACTTTAACTGAACACTGCTGTGTTGCTTGGAGATGCACAACAGTTCTGTTGTGACACAAATGTACTACACCACTTAATATTACCTTTTTGTTTGTCGAACTGTTGTACAAAATCAATGTCACATTTGCAATTGTGTGGATATTCGGGAAAAGTGCGTTCTTGCTCGTATATTATATTGTCAGTATTAAAAACAAGAACTCACAAAAGTAATGTTTTTGTAAATTTGTATTGAAGCGAGTTTGAGTCTTAAATCTATCTATATGCAGTCTGTGTCTATTTGTTCTTCATAGTAAGCGCTAACAAAAGTACATTGTCAAGGACAGGTGTGGTGTACTCTGCACGCAATGTATCATATGCACATTGCACACTGCTTATGTGGGTCAGTTTTGACCGCAAAAGATGAGGTAATTTGATTGGATGTCATTTTTTGACCTTTTACGGCATAGATACATTGATGCCTCATTAGCGTCCATTTCAATGGGCCGCTATAAGTAAGCCGTCCGCCATATTGGAGCAGTCTGTGAACATTCATGAGCATGTGGACAGTGTCTGTAACCATAGTTAAGTTAGATGCGTACAAAATGAATATCTATATGAAATTATATAAATATTCAGCAGGTGATTTCACTAAACTATATGATTATATATAGGTGACTTGACTTAATAAAGGAGACTTGACTTAAACTAAACAATATAACAAGACGAATGTGTCAGCTGACACAACATTAAAACGTTACCATAGTAAAAGTAAAAACATTAAAAGTATGTTACCACCAAACATGTAATACTGAGTTAATACATATAAAAACAAACCAACACATTCTCACATGTAAAAGGTTACCCCATTTCTTCGGGAATTTAAATCTCAGTATTTTGCCGACGTGACTGGAGTGGTGGAATGAGGGATCTAGGCAGAGGGATAATGAGGGATCTTCACAAATCTAGGCATTTGTGAAAAAACCAGAGGGGGATGTTTTGAATTGTTTTGTTTTTTTTGTTAAAAACCACAGTGGAGCAATATACTATTTTTGGCAGTTGTTATAGAAACATTTTTACAAAAAATCTTCTGATTTAACCTTGAGATTTGAAGTATCCCAGCAAGCAATTTTATGTCTATTAGACGTCTAATAGCCGTCCAAACATAGCCCGGCCGTCTAGGCTAAAACAAGGCAAAATTTGGGCTGTCAGTGAAAATCTAATAGACGTCTAACCATAACCCAAAAATAGACTAGTCATCAATTAGACGATTATTAGACGACTACATATATATGTCTAATAGACGGTGAATATGGATCTAGGCTAAAATAAGGCTGGATTTGGGCTGTCAGTGAAAATCTAATAGACGTCTAACCATAACCCAAAAATAGACTAGTCATCAATTAGACGATTATTAGACGACTACATATATATGTCTAATAGACGGTGAATATGGATCTAGGCTAAAATAAGGCTGAATTTGGGCTGTCAGTGAAAATCTAATAGATGTCTAACCATCACCTAAGAGTAGACTAGTCATCAATTAGACGACTATTAGACAACTACATATTTATGTCTAATAGACGGTTAATACGGGTCTAGGCTAAAATAAGGCAAAATTGGGGCTGTCAGTGAAAATCTAATAGACGTCTAACCATAACACAAAAATAGACTAGTCATCAATTACACAGCTAATGAATGATTACATCTATACATGCAATAGACAACAAAATAATGGCTAAAGGATTCTTTTCACTTAAATATAACAGGTTCTCATAAATGACAATCCATCCAAACAAATTAAATATAAAAGGTTTTATTTAGAAAAAGAACTCAAGGTAATACACAATGATAAAAAATTATAAATTAAATTTTACAAATACAATACAAATAAACATTAAAAGAAAATTACAATGTGTAACATAATAAAAATATAAAACATTGACAAAAAATAAGTTAAATAAAAAATGTTAACAATATTTTTTTGTTTATAAAACAACCTGATTATTTTTCAGTTCCATAAATTCCATGTTTTATGTAAAGCACTTTGAATTACCTTGAACATTGTTGTTGAAATGTNCGACGTCACTTTCCCGCCGAAAACGCGCTCCCTCAGCTGGACTGAGTGGCAAAAGAACCTGCTGCGTGACTGGATTTAATAGGGGAAACTGCGAAAATGCAAGTAAAAACAAACGAATTACACTAAAGGTTGGACTTGAAAGTGTTCCTTACAACTTGTCAAATAAACCTAATCCATGGATTTTGACATGCAGCCAGGAGTCGTGTTTCCTGACATTTATATGTGCCTGATTTCGACGCCGGGGAAATACATAATGCAAATCTGCCTGTGAATATTTTATATAACTACAATATAGGTAGGTTTAAATCCGCGTAATCACTTATATCAATGTTATATCGTCATTGTCCAGCCCTAAAACATATATAGTTTTATGGTATAGTTTTTGTCAGTGTTTATTTTAAAACACACAATTATGCAGAATATAAGATGGAAAATATTTAATTGATGAGTTGTCAACACAATATATAACAATACAATATATACGGTATGATTTTACCTCAAACTCCAACAATTTGACACAAAATGATGACTGCATGTTTCTCTGCTGGAGTCCAGTTGTTTCTGTGAATTGCAGTGATCCATTTGCTTCTTTTCTGTTGCTTTCTGCAATTTTTTTAATATATACCTCAGATTTTGTGTCAGAGCTATTTGTTCAGTCAATCACAAAGCTCTTTCCCGTTTTGGATGTGTTTTGTGTGTTTTTCGCGACATTCACGCTGAAAAACCAATGCTGCCGCTCAGTCTTTGTGCCACTCTGTGGGCGTGACCGCAGTCTAACGGTCGACGGTGACGTCACATACATACCCTCTATAAATGCCTCTCCCTGCGTCCCAATGTCCATACTATCCATCCTAAATAGTATGTGAGATCAAAATAAGTGTGTCCCAAAGCATAGTATGTTGAAAAGAGTATGCCAAAATTCCCCGGATGGTCTACTATTTCCGGTAGATTTTCGAAGTGTGGATCCGTGCACACTATGGGTGCTTCTCAATTCTTATTTGTGCATCCTCGTTTCCTTTCCTCCCTTACTTTCCTCGCGTCTTAGCTCCACCCCTCCAGGATGCGAGGGAAGGACGCAAGAAAAAGAAGCGAGGATGGAGGAATTGAATCAAGTGAAATTATATCCTCGCTCCCTTTAGCGTCACTTCAAAGCGTCATCAGTTGCACTCGAGGGATCTACCCATATGTTGTTAAAGTTTGGTTATTAAAAAAAAATATAATAAATATTAATAAAGCAAGATGCCCAGTTGAAATATATAAGATATAAAGTTTATTTAATCTGTAAAAGTAAAGCATACATTTAAATTATTGCGACAGATATGAAGGGGGAGGAGAATTTATGCGTGAGTCACGTTTCTCGATGAGAAAGACTTCCGCAAAGGATGCACCTCTGTATCCTCGCTCATGACTCCTCAGAAAGCTTCCTTACTCCTCGATCCTCGCCTCCTCGCGGTGCAATTAAAGAATTGAGATGTTTTTCAAGATGGCTGAGCTCGATCGGTTTCCGGGTCATAGGATGGAGGACGGAGGAGCGAGGAAACGAGGCGTTTCTCAATGTCAAGGATACTTCCTTGGCAGGACTGGTCCTTCCAAGTCACTTCCTTCAGAGGCTAGGCGAGGCTCCTCTTTAGCATTCGGAGAACACGTAAATGGAACAGACTAGCAAGTGCACGTGACGCTGTGAATGGTATAATGGTATAATATTAACGTTAAATTACTTTGGACAACTTAACTAGTTATTTATAAAAGAAATGCCGGTGACGGCAACCAAGCTAACAATTGTTAAATGACGGTCCGGTTCAGTTAGCCATCAATAACGTAATTTGTATTTGTATAATTTATAATATCAATAAGGTAGTAATTTGTACTGGCATTTAAATGTTAAACTTTATTTATCTGACATATTTACTACAGTTATAACAAATGTTTGGTAACGTAAATATACTTACATTTGAAAGCATATTNTATGATATCGTAGAATGGATTGTGTGACAGCAAAAATATGCTGTTTCAAATGTATACTTGCATATAATTGTAAATTATACTTGCATATAAATGTATAAATGCAAGTAGCTATATCAAGAATCCCACAAGCTTTGTGGTCGAAAATTACTTAACACTATTTTGGTTTCACTCATTGCTGGTCTGAATCAGGGCTATAGCCAAGCCGTAAAAACTAGACTATAAATTGCCTCGATTTCGCCGGGTGGACTAAAAGCAGACTGCACATAGCCTATCCAATTCAGAGCTAAATCATGACTACATATAGACCATGTCATGAAATGCCACTTAAATCTTGTAGAAATCGTTGACATTGCGAACACGATGAGATATCAACCATCGCAAGCACTTCCTGTCCAAAAACTACAATAAATCAGGATTGACTATATGTGGGCTTCAAATAGCCGGTCTGACTACGAGCTAAATCGTGGCTACGCACAGCCTACACAATATAACATGACAAAGATGTGAAACCAAACACCTTGTAATCACTGTTGACTTCACTTACATGATGCAATATCATACAACTCGCAAGTTATTTTGGCAAAAACGACATGTAACAAAAGGAAAGATTATTTTGGCTAAAAGTGGGTTACACATAGCTGGACTATATCGGGTCTATAGTTAACCGAGACGGTGAAATGACGGCTATTGCTTGCTGGGATTAAACAGCTTAGATATTTGCAACATCTACAATGACACTAATAATTCTTAATTTCTGATAGAAATGCAAAATAAATCAGTAGCCTAGTTATTAATAGAATAGCGAGACACAAACCTTTACATTCAATCGCGTTTGGTCCCATTTATTTTTGATCACAGTGCATACACATACAAACTTTTAGTCCAAAAGTGATTGGAGGAAAATTTAGATTTCCCTGGTGTACATATGTGCATTTTTAAGACGTTTTAAGGCCAACAAATTGGATAACAATAGCTTTAAAACCATGTCAACAAAGTATACATGCATGCACAGTTTTGAGGCAGCTTTAATCGCATGTTTGGTAATTTCATGACTTAACTTACAACAGAACAACGACGGTCATTGCTCGTAGTTTCTTTTGCGCTTTAGTTAAGCTATAATAAAGTAATTATGCAGCGCGCGCCTGCGCATTTGCGCGAGCAATTCTTGAGTGCGCGCCACGAGCACAGTATAACGGCTGATTGGACAGTCATGTTAATTTTTCTGAGTTTTACCGACACAGCCTGACAACATCTCGTCTGACCGCAGTTCACTGTTGTTCAACTGAAGGTCCCTCGTCGTCACCTGTAGCCTACCTTTTCCGCGCTCGTTTGACTTGCACCTGGCGCTGAGGCGAAGCCGGAATGCGCGTCTGAAAAGTGTCCCGTTTGTTGTGGTCGTAAAGAGACATAGCCTATCTTTATAAACGCAGCGTTTTAAGATTATAATAGAGGGTATGCATCGACGTCACTTTCCCGCCGAAAACGCGCTCCCTCAGCTGGACTGAGTGGCAAAAGCACCTGCTGCGTGACTGGATTTAATAGGGGAAACTGCGAAAATTCGAGTAAAAACAAACGAATTACACTAAAGGTTGGACTTGAAAGTGTTCCTTACAATACAATATATACGGTATGATTTTACCTCAAAATCCAACAATTTGACACAAAATGATGACTGCATGTTTCTCTGCTGGAGTCCAGTTGTTTCTGTTAATTGCAGTGATCCATTTGCTTCTTTTCTGTTGCTTTCTGCAATTTTTTTAATATATACCTCAGGTTTTGTGTCAGAGCTATTTGTTCAGTCAATCACAAAGCTCTTTCCCGTTTTGGATGTGTTTTGTGTGTTTTTCGCGACATTCACGCTGAAAAACCAATGCTGCCGCTCAGTCTTTGTGCCACTCAGTGGGCGTGACCGCAGTCGTAACTGTCGACGGTGACGTCACATACATACCCTCTATAAATGCCTCTCCCTGCGTCCCAATGTCCATACTATCCATCCTAAATAGTATGTGAGATCAAAATAAGTGTGTCCCAAAGCATAGTATGTTGAAAAGAGTATGCCAAAATTCCCCGGATGGTCTACTATTTCCGGTAGATTTTCGAAGTGTGGATCCGTGCACACTATGGGTGCTTCTCAATTCTTATTTGTGCATCCTCGTTTCCTTTCCTCCCTTACTTTCCTCACGTCTTAGCTCCACCCCTCCAGGATGCGAGGGAAGGACGCAAGAAAAAGAAGCGAGGATGGAGGAATTGAATCAAGTGAAATTATACCCTCGCTCCCTTTAGCGTCACTTCAAAGCGTCATCAGTTGCACTCGAGGGATCTACCCATATGTTGTTAAAGTTTGGTTATTAAAAAAATATATAATAAATATTAATAAAGCAAGATGCCCAGTTGAAATATATAAGATATAAAGTTTATTTAATCTGTAAAAGTAAAGCATACATTTAAATTATTGTGACAGATATGAAGGGGGAGGAGAATTTATGCGTGCGTCACGTTTCTCGATGAGTAAAGGCTTGTTCGACTTGATGCAGCGCCGCACAGACCGATCGGCGGCTGACTTGAAGCAGTGCATGCCGGTTAGAAATTTTGTCCGACTTGAGACAGCGCTGACGCCATGTGACTGTGACGTATGGCTTCAAAGTACCGCGAGAGCGATTCGAGATCAGCTGCCTGAGTCAGCCAGCGCAGCTGAAGAGGAGCTGCACGAGAGCTGATGGCAACACAGCTGTTTCATGATTGGCCGGATTCACCGCATGACAACGATCACGTGTGTTTCGTGTTTATTGTCACGCCTTCAGCTCCAGTAATGCTCAAAAATCTGTGTTTTTATAACAGTTAAAGCTCTTTTCATGTAGTCGCGATGTTGTATTGTGTCATGTTTATCAAAATAAAACGGATAAAAAACAAAGTTATTTAAATAACATGCTTATGTTGAACTTTATTCTTGTAAAAACAGACGCTGTAAGCAGTGCATAAAGTTTTGAATGAAAATGTCTCTGAAACATCAGTGTATTAGTCAAATATTGCATTTATTTCACTTCAGCTGTGATAAAGTATGCAAACACCACGTGAGCGTCACTACGAGAAGCAGAAAGTGTCCGACTTCACGTCTGCGTTTTCAGCTCCTCCGCGCCTGCACGCGGATACTCTCGCCGATCGGTTGCATCCGGCCGCAGCCGATGTCGAACACACCTAAAGACTTCCGCAAAGGATGCACCTGTGTATCCTCGCTCAAGACTCCTCGGGAAGCTTCCTCACTCCTCGATCCTCGCCTCCTCGCGTTGCAATTAGAGAATTGAGATGGCTGAGCTCGATCGGTTTCCGGGTCATAGGATGGAGGACGGAGGAGCGAGGAAACGAGGCGTTTCTCAATGTCAAGGATACTTCCTTGGCAGGACTGGTCCTTCCAAGTCACTTCCTTCAGAGGCTAGGCGAGGCTCCTCTTTAGCAATCGGAGAACACGTAAATGGAACAGACTAGCAAGTGCACGTGATGCTGTGAATGGTATAATGGTATAATATTAACGTTAAATTACTTTGGACAACTTAACTAGTTATTTATAAAAGAAATGCCAGTGACGGCACCCAAGCTAACAATTGTTAAATGACGGTCCGGTTCAGTTAGCCATCAATAACGTAATTTGAATTTGTATAATTTATAATATCAATATGGTAGTAATTTGTACTGGCATTTAAATGTTAAACTTTAGTTATCTGACATATTTACTACAGTTATAACAAATGTTTGGTAACGTAAATATACTTACATTTGAAAGCATATTGCCCGCTAACGTCCGACATTTTTTTTTTTTTTTTTTGAACAAGATCGCAAAGCTGCGCGCATAGGATTGTGGGTGATTTAAGAGCGCGAAGGCTACACATATGCATCCTTTCCTGTATATGGGATATTTTTCGAACGAAGGACTCAGTCCTTGTTTGAAATTCCGAGGATCCTCGACATTGGAACAGTCCTTTGATGGATGTTGATGACGTAGCATCCTCGAAATTCTGGCTTCCGAGGATCCTTCCTTGACATTGAGAAACACCCCAAAATATAAAGGCTAATATTGCCCACAACCCATTGCGCGTTGGACGAGGATTCAGTTCAGAACTACAAACACGAGTAAAAAGTGTTAAAAAACTACAAAATTTGGCGGATATGCGCGATCGACGTTGAGAGGTTTGAGTGACTAATAATCAGTTTAACCTGATAGAAAATATATATTTAATATTATCCGTGTTATTTTTCATCTGCAAATACCAATGTGGACTTTTATAAATATCCGAATGGCCATTAACTTTTAAATGCATCATTAATATGAGGAGAGTTCTCCACATGAAAGACCCACGACTGCAGATCAACGTGCTGCATTTCTCTCCGATACGGTTGGAAATTAACTAAATGAAATGTGGAGGATGTAAGATGATTGACAGGCCAGTTTACGGTGACAGGATGCGACAGAGAGCAAAGACGCACTTGTATGACGTGATAGTATGTCCCAAAGCTTGTACTCTTTTGCTACACACTCAAAAGTAAGTACTTTTTGTTCACAGAAAGAGTACATACTTTTAGGGTGTAGTATAAGTAGGCGAATTGGGACGCAGCACAGGTCTCTATGGGTTCCGGGAGGGCTAGCACTAACGTGCTTTCGTCATCATACGTAACCGATTGGTGGAAACAAACATAATGTTACATAATAATAATAATGTTACATAATAATAATAATGTTACATAATAATAATAATTAGTTTTTAAAATTTTAGAATATAGCCTAGGCCTAATGTGATTTGATCTCTTTTTTGCACATAATATAGCAGTTACATTCATGTTTGTTTTTATAGCCTTCAATATGAACATTGTTTCTACGACAATATTGGGCAGGATGTGAAATAACATTTTTTTAAATTAAATACAATTTTTTTTTAGATCCCAGCCCTATGGCATGCTTTAAATACTGAATTTTCCATGTTTTAGATAAGCAGTAATGATACATTATTATATCACTTGTTAAATGATTATTTAACAATTAGCGTATTCATTCCTGCATTTCAAAAAAAAAAATTGTGTCCCCCTAAATTGTTTTTGCACCAGCAGCCACTGGATAGCCTATTCATTCATGCGTATAATTACGGTTGCAGATGCACAGTCTTGGATGGCTTATGTTATGAGGCCACTAATGAGGCATATATGTATACATATGTAGCCTACCCTAGTTTGAGAACCACTGATGTATTCTTTTATATTTCATTTTGTAGTATTATTATTAGTAGTAGTAGTAGTATTTTTTGCCACTTTGATTGTATTGTGTTTAGAGCCATCATTCGAATAACATAGGCTACTTTAAAATTGAAAAATAGAAATGAATCAGGCACCTTCAAAGACAGCCTGGTGCTTAACACGAGCAAAGGAGGCCCTTCATGGGTCCTGACGTTGCTTAGAAACGCGTTGTTGTCGTGCATGTTCACAGTGAATTTTCTGGAAAACAAAATCGAGTTTTTTTTTATCACAGAATAGCAATGTTTTCTCGTCTATAATCCAGCCGTGAATGCGAACAAATTTACGACGAGCCGACGATTATTAAACAATATTCTGCCGTAAATATGTATTTAACGTAACGTTAGTTAGTTAGATAGCTTCGGTAACAGACACGCTAATCTGCTAATTAGTCAGCTAGCCAAAGCAAAAACACAAGTTTGAGAATATACAATTTACAGTTTGTTTTACGGATTATTGCTTGTAAAGATTAACTAAATGATATCCATAGAGTTAGGGAGCGTGTGATGGAGTAAAGCAGCGCTGTGTTTCAGCTGTCTGGTCAGCTGTCATCTAATCCCGCTGCATTAAGAGGCTCAGAGTTTAAACTCCTGCTGCTGCTTCTGTACACTCGCAATGGACGCAGGAGGCATTTCTGATCTGGACCTGGAGAAATATGACGCTGATGAGCAAGTCAAGATCATCTGCCTCGGAGACAGCGCTGTGGGCAAATCCAAGTATGCTTAATGTGTTACTGACATTAATGGAGATGTTATTGCTCTCAGTCAGTGAAAAGGCATTTGAATTTTGTTCTAAAGGTTTTCATCATATCTTTTCAGGCTTATGGAGAGATTCCTTATGGATGGATAGTATCCTTTGATATTATTTTTTTTGTGTGTGTGTATAAATGTATATGTGTGTGTGTATGTTTCAGGACACAAATGTGTATAATGATATGGGTATGACATAGGTATTACAAAAAGAGGTGACTTATGAGGACATTACCCATGTCCCCACTTTTCAAAAGGCTTATAAATCATACAGAATGAGTTTTTGTGAGAAAGTAAAAGTGTGCACAGTTTCCTGTGATGGTTTGGTTTAGGGGTAGGGGTAGTGTAGGGGGAGAGAAAATGGAATGTCCCCACAATGTGTGTATAGTATGTATATCACCAAGATCTGCATGATCTCTCTCTCAGTATGTGAGTGTATTGTTCATTCTCAAAGTTGACAGGTTCTTAATGAAATGTATCAGTCGTCCTCAGCAGCTGTCCACCTACGCTTTGACTCTGTACAAATACACCACCACTATCAATGGACAAACTATCTTGGTTGGTAAGTTTGGGATGAAAAACTGTTATTTTAGTGCACCAGAATGGCACAGTTTGCTGTATTGCATATGTTGCAGTTTTATTATAGAGTTGCACATTATTGCACATATTTGGCCTTTGATACAATTGCTTCTTAAAGAATTAGAGCTGCACAATTTTGGATAAACTGAGGGTTTGCTTGCACAACAATGATGTACTAAAAACAGAAAAGTTTTTCTTTTGTGTTTTTCACGTACAGACAACAACGTTGTCAAAACGATCCCTGTTCAAGTGGATCAGTGAAAACGATTAAAAATGCTGTATGCCAGGCCAGTAGTTGCCGATGCCACTTTGTAAAGAATGTAGTGATTGGTACTCACGTCATCACTGACGTTGGGATTTTTGGAACACATGTCACTTAAGGTGTGGTTATGAGTACATTACATGACCGCTTTCCCCCTCTCTTAGTTTGGGGCACTAGTCAAGGACTTTTACCTTGGCAGTATAAGAACACTCCCAACAGGAGGCTGTTCAATCATTTAGAATTAATATAAACTGGAGGTAGTTTGGTTAAGTTATCTTTACGTTCCACGTGGTTGAGTCTGATGGTGGTGACCGGAGTCTCAGATCATGGGATCTGTTTCTATCTCTCCTTTGCAGGCTGGAGACTCAGGATGGCATGTCTGTTAATGTCTCTCCCCTTACAGGACTGAGACCCAGAAAAAGAAGTGTCTGTTGCAATTTGGCGCTTCTCCATTCTAGTGCGGTGATTGGCTGCTGGCATCAGAGGGGGCACAGGCAGTTGTGGTTAGCCTTCTTTCCCCCTGGAACTTATTTGCATAAAGCACACAGTTAGAAGTCTTTAAAGTGTCTTTAAAGTTTGCCAATGCATTTCTCACTCTCCAAACCACCACCAGAGTACATTTGGCAATATTCTAAACAAATAGAGACTAAACACGATGGAAAAAAATGAACTTTCATGCATTCTTTCATTCATTAACAGCTGAATTTGTGTAAGATATTGCACTACAAATAGCTGTCACTGAGAATACTTATTTTTCTGGATAAGTATGAAATGGATGTGTGTAGATTACATTAGTTTTAAAGTTTCCAAACATAGTAATGAATGGATTTGGATGGATCATTTGTGGCCTCCCTTTGTTTCACCCTCTGCTGCTGCATCCGGAGGTCTTGAGGAATTTTTATGGTGGTCACAGGCCAAAACCTCAGGAATTAATCTCTAGATAGGTGAAGGGCAGAAATTTCAAAAAAGTTTTCATAAGTTTTCAAAAGTTGAAAATGGTGTCATGTAGGGCTGCACGATTTGGGGAAAATGTCATATTGCGATTATTGAGGTCAATATTGCGATTGCGATATGCGATAGCGATATACTAAACAAATAGTATCATGAGTCATCTTGCTTGGTTCTCAATGAAAATGCACACACAGATTACTGATAATGCTGAAATGTGTATTTCTCAACTCAAAATAGCAACAAAAACAAACAAATGCACAGCGTTTTCAAATTAAAATATTTTTACAAAATTAAATAACATTTTTGCATTACTGCAAACTTGTTATAATCCCATTTAAGATGTTTGTTTCTTTACTAATCTGTAGTGGTTCAATAGATCACAAAACTCACGGTTCGGATCACATCACGGTTATGACGTCACGGATCGGATCATTTTTCGGATCAGCACAAAAAAAAATTTGGATAGGGGGCAACTTAACTTTGCATGTATTACTTATCCCACTTAAACTATTTGATACCACAGCATAAACTACTAGCCTAAGTAATACATTATTAAAGGCAAGTGAACAGACTGTAAAAAGAACAAATACTGTACACCAATCACAACAAGCATAGATAAATACTACATAAAGTTACAAATAAAGTATAAGGTCTAACTGTAGTATTAATTTTCAAGCACAGAAATGTAATAATTAAATGTAAAATGACACTGTTCACTGTATAAATTTAATATAGATTAATCTTTGTTAAAGCTGTGTTTTGTTGTTTGATTTACATGACAGACAACAGCAGGTATTTATAGGTTGCTGTCACTTTAAGAGTAAGACCCTATGCACGTTCACATCCGACAGATACACATCCGAATTCTCACCTCGTTCAATTAAGACATAACCGAATGTGTTTACGAGAATACTTGCCGAGAGGGGTATTTTGATTGACATAATGCGTGTATGTGTCCATCCAAGTGCATTGAGGACCCGTTTGCTCCGCGTCCATCTTTACGCGTTCTCTGCGCTGCACACCGGGAAAAGTCGTGACATGACCATGCGCGCCACACGTGCCACTGCCTAAACTGAAACTGACTGCTCTTCTTTTTATTAGCGGTGTATAAAATGGGCAAACAGCTCTCAGAAAATGGGTTGTCGTGTCCACACATGTATTTATTTATTTATTTATTAAATTATTATTATTTTATTTCATAAAATCGCAGCATTTTGCGTCATATAATCGCACAAGCTTGACATCGCGATTGCGATTGCGATATGATTAATCGTGCAGCTCTAGTGTCATGTAAACGTCCCCTCAGAATCACAGTTTTCTTTAGTTTAAAATAGAGATCATGATACAATTCTGAATAGACAACTAAACAAAATAACATAATTTACTAGAGATTCTGACAATGTTAATTGCTAGTCTATTTAAAAAATGTTTGATTCATTTGAATGAATAATTAAAAAATGAATGAATGATTTTAGAATTCATTTTTCACCACGTACTGGTGTAGTGATGTAATTGATACAATCCATTTTTGAAGTGAATTAAGGTGATTTACTCTATTTTGATCACTAACATAGATATCAGTGTTTATGTCTGAACTATAACGATTTAAGCTATGAAGTCCCAGAAAAATGATACTGTGTGGTTGAAAAGACTGTTTGTGAAGCTGTTTCATATCTATACATGACAACTGGGGCCTGTTACCATGGAACCGGTTTAGGTGGCTAGCCAGATATGTTTCAGTTTAGTTTGTGCCACCCCTGTGTTTTAGGCACCATGAAAGTGGTTTGGCTTTTAGCGATGTTCATCACCATAGTAACTTAAACTTCATGGCTAACTTGCTCAAGGGCATGTTCTCGGTAAGAGATCTCAATCCAAGTGACACATGTCTGACACAAAAAAGTCACTCCCCCAGTTTCTCTTGCTCCAAATTAAAGGTCACTACATAAGAAATTTTTAAAGACAAAATCATCTGGCTTTTAGCAATGATTATTTATTATTATTATTTTATATGATTTATATAATTACTATACATTTAATCCATTATACATGAGCAATTTTACTTTAACAATTGTTATTAAGCATTTAGTTGAATATATACAGATAATATGTAATGTAAATATGCTTTATAATCAATAGATAAAGCTTTGTGTTTCTATATCTACAAATATATTATATTAACTAACTTCTTAACTTTTACTTGCATGCTGTGTAAATGAATTTATATACTTCATATTCTTCAATCTCTTAATCTTCAGAAGAAGAGAGAATGGAATCATGCTGACTCTCTTGTGGGAAGTGAATCGCAGTTTTGCTTGTTTCAAGGCATGTGATTGGCTATTCGCTACTGATGTCACACTTTCATGTGCACGTGCTCTCTGAACTTAGGATGAAAGAGAAAGTTGATGATCAGTGTCATGGTACCAACAATGCCTGATTGGATTGGTTTGGTTTTGTCTACTCAAACAATGAGTTTGAGTTGACAAAACCAACATCCCATAACAAAGAGTTTGTTCAACTACCTTTATGGTACGAGCCCCTGCTCTCTTTGGGTCAGCGGCAGCGGCAGCGCCAACGCAGATCTGAATGTTCCTTTTGATTTAGGAATAAGATTGCGTGGGTGTTTAAATTGAATGATTAATTGTGCAGCTCTATAATACCAGGGGTTTTAGTGGAGTTTTCATGTTAGATGAGCAGCCATGCCATTGATGCCATTAAAGTTTGTGTATCTAACCTGAGCTCTTATGTACTTGTTTATCTCCACCACAGATTTCTGGGACACTGCAGGGCAGGAACGTTTTCAAAGCATGCACCCGTCTTACTACCATAAATCTCATGCCTGTATCATGGTAAGGGAAGAGATGGTCTATATACTATACTATATAATATACTATTATGGTATTTATTAATGTTTTGAATTAGCTTTTATTTACTATATTTTCAATTTTAGTCATTTTATGTGCTTTTGTCATTTTTTTATTTCTATTTAGGTTTAATGTATTTATATTTCAGATTGTAGTATTTCAACTTAAACTTATTGTTTTTCAGTTAGATGCCAAGGCAACATTTCTCATTTTTAAGTCATTTTTTTATTTGAATATTTGAATATAATAATATTCAAAAAAAGAAATGATTCACATGAATCAGCAAAATAAATATTAATTTGAATGCT
>RJVU01053773.1:3042880-3054622 GCA_003731715.1 Anabarilius grahami
CCTTTTAAACATTTCATTCATTAATACAGTTTATTCACTATAGTTTAAAAAAATAGTAATAAAATATGACAAGATCATATGACAGAGTTAAACTGTGTCAGAAAAAATTAATCTTAATTATGTCAGATAACACTTAAGCAAAACATGGTCAGGTCAAAGTTTCTGAATAATTTTTGGTTATAACATGTCACAGTTTACTTTAGTTTGCTATCCTCACTTACATAAATGAACTATAGTGTCCTGCACCCACTAGTAAAAAAATAAAGAAATTATATCTAGTGTCTGAATAATTTTTGGTTTGTGTGTGTGTGTGTGTGTGTGTATATATATATATATATTAGTATTAAATGTAATATTTTGCAAATCCCAAAATTAATATCTAATTCTCATAATGCTGTAACAGCTAAATTCACAATTGATTTTTCATTCCTAGTGAATTCAGTTGCAGAATGCCACTCCCATATTTAACTGTGTGTACAGAATGGGATTAAGAAGAGGAGTGACATCCGTATTTAGCTGCAGTGTGAACAGGCTGTACTTCAATCGCTCACATATTCATTTTTATTCATGTCAAGATAAATATGGCATCTACTCAGAGTCAATGCTGCTCCTACGGAAGGGGTTTTCCTACACAGTGTTACTGGCGTGTCATCGAGAACACTTATCTGATGAAGCACTGAGAAGGTGTTGTCGTCCTTGGCTGTTTGAATGCAGACTAATTTTAGATGACCAGTGGTGAAGTATTAACTCTTTCTGCTGTCACAGTCTGTTTAGAAAACACACAACACTGAATAGGATTGATGGCGCACATAATAGAAATGAGCATCAGTGTGTCTGTGTCCCAGGCTTCGTTTTAAATATTTAAACGGGTCATATGCATCTGTTGAGCCCTAATGGAGGGTAGAGTCAGACAGGTGGGAATGAATGGCTTGAAATGCTAGCACCTTGTTTTGTGCAAATCACCCCCAAACTCCATACAAAGAGTAAAATCTTCACCTTTTTTGACAGGTGGTTAACTATGCATATATGCCAAACATTCATATATAGATCTATATATTTTTAGATTTTTAAAAATTTATATGAAAACTATCATATGTACATTGCTTGTGATTGATATAAAAAGCAAATATTTTAGTCATTTGACCATATATACAGCTGCAGGATCTCTGGGCTTTTTTTTTTTTTGATTGATTGTATTTTCATTAAATCTTTTGTCCTTAGAGTCATCTTTTAAATAATTGTCATTCTAAAATTCATTCTAAATGAATTCATAAAAATTCTTCTAAGCATCATATTTCACAAGCTACAAAATCCACCTATGAGGAGAGAAAAAAATGAAATAAAATAAAGAAATAAAAAAGGCCAAAACAAATAAGCCAAATGCTGCTTACAGCAGGTTACCATATAAGCCATACGGTGAAAACTTTTACAATTATAGATTCTGTCTTCTGGTTTCTTTATGAGATGTCAAACACCAGTCATTACCATCCAGATAAGCTGCAATATTACAGATGTTTCTGGTCCCACAGTGGTTCTGTCATGCACACCTCACACACATTTGTTTACACACTCGCTTACACACACACTTATTGCAGAGTTTCTTATTCAGAATTTCTTATTACCAGATTAAGAAGACTTTTGATTTAGCAAAGTCATATTTGGATAAGAAACTAGTGTGGTTGTGTGCATGAAATGTGTAACTGTATTGGGAACCCTTTTTTTGTTTTGTTTTATATGAAAAATTACAAACGAAAAATAACAAAAGTAGTCTGTGTGAAGGGCTCAAACGTGAACACACACCGTTACACCCCACTGTGGGATGTTCAATTAAAGATGGAAGACCAGGTTCTGTAAAACTATAACAAACAAAAGCAAAAAAGGGGGTGGTACAATGCAAATCATACAAACCAGTCAACCGTCATTCCATATGGTGATGTAACGTTTCATGCTACAGTCCATCATAAAAGGATAACCATCAAAAAATCATTTTCAAGAGTGTTTTTTGTCTTTATATATATAATATCATATATAAGTTTTATATTTATGACAAAAATGTTATATTCATATATCTATATACTTTTTTCTGTCAAATATATATGTATATAATTGGTAAAAATGAGTAAATTATTGGTGGAATAAATCATCTAGGGAGAGAGACAGGTGCAGTTTTGCACGGTCCATCTTGTTTGCTGTCCCTCTCCATTTTCAAAGCTATTTAAATACATTGAGATATTCTATCTAATGTCATATTTCCTTTGGAAACCCAAAGTAAGAGTCTGATTATGAAAAAAAAGCCACTAGTATTGGTTAAACATTCTCCGAGTGTAGTACGTCCCTCAGCCAGAAGGGGGCAGGCGGTAGACAGAGAGGATCCGGCCACGCCCAGTCTGCTCATCCATTTCTAAAAAAATACTCTGAAAGGCAACTGAACTTCCTTTTCTCAACAGCATCCCTCCTTTTTTCTGGATTAATGATGCAGTGGTAAGAAGCAGATAGTAAAGTGGGGAAAAATGGATTTGGGACTATGGGATTAGTGGGTGTTTATCATGCTAATAAAACTGAAGAATCAATTATGAGATGTTCTGCATGGGCTTTGTTCAGACAAACACAAGTTTTGGTGTATTTTTGTAGTTTGGACAGTAAAAAAACAAAACTTGAAATCAGAATTTTAAAACTACATTTGTTCTTTAGGTGGTTTGAAATCGGATTAAAATTAAGTGTGAATTTAAAGTAGTTTTTCCTAATTCAGGATTAAATTTGTATACCCTCAATTTCATCAACTATATAGTGAATAGTAAATGAGTGAACAACTGAGTGATTTCAGAATTTGCAAAAATGCAGAAAATACTTCAATGAATCATGAGTTCAGCACCATGGCAAGAATCCATGACTAACATGTGCAGAGGCAGCACTTTCAGTTTAAAAAATAACTGTAAAAAATTGAAACAAATATACACAGTAAAATACCATTTTCCATTGAAACAGTAATATACCATATAAAACAATGCATTCTGGGTAATATTTGTCGCTTTAAGAAAAGAGGCCTATAGGCTACTTTCTTGAAAATGACAAATAATATTACCCAGAATGCATTGTAATATACTGAAGTAATATACTGTAAAAACAATACATTCTGGGTAATATTTGTCATTTTCGAGAAAGTATCTTATAGGTTACTTTCTCGAAAACGACAAATATTATTACCCAGAATACACAGTTTTTACGGCATATTACTGTTTTAATGGAAAACGGTATTTTACTGTGTAAATTTGTTTATTTATTTTTTTTGTTATTTTTTTAGAGTGTGCCTGAAAAGTGTCTGATTTCATCAGTCAGTCCTAAAGATTGGATATGTGTGCAGTGTGAACAAAGCCAATTCGATTGCAGCCCCTCCCAAACTCACAGTGCACCCATGTGATTGGATGCTGGCAGTGATGTGGGAGGGGCTTAGGATAGTGCTACAAAAATGGCATGGAGCAAACACCCACTCCACCAATGATAGATTTAGAAAACAGTGGGATTATTTAAAGCTGAAGTGTGTCATTTTTGCGCCAATCAGAAACTGCAAAAATAATTATTGCATTCAAAATTGTTTCCAAATGTGACATTGGTTGTACAAACACTGCCAATGTTGGTGTGTCTGATTGGTTGGGATGCTCAAATGAACAGAGCAATATTTTGAGGATATAATATTAAGCTGGGAAAGGAGAATGTATTTTAAAGGGATAGTTCACCCAAAAATAAAAATGTTGTCATCATTTACTCCCTCCTCAAGTTGTTCCAAACCTGTAGAATTTTTTTCGGTTCTGCCATACACAAAGGAAGATATTTGGAAGAATGTTTGTAACCAAGCAAATCCCCCCCTCCCCCCACTGACTACCATATTATTACATAGTCAATGGGGGGGCAAGATCTGCTTGTTACAAACATTCTTCCAAATATCTTTCTTTGTGTTCAGCAGAACAAAGAAATGTATACAGGTTTGGAACAACTTGAGGGGGAGTAAATGATGGCAGGTTTTCATTTTTGGGTGAACTATACCTTTAACATCAAAATAACACACTTTCGCTTTAAAGCTCAAGAATCACAAGAAAAATGAAAAGACAAGCAAAAAGGAAAAAAATAAAATAAAAATATGTCAAGACTAGCTACAGGCAGAGGGAGGCGCATGGTCAACTCTCCAGCAGCAGTTTAAGAGCGCGCTCAATGTTCATGCGATGACCGACGCGCGTCACGCCCAGCTCAGCGAAGTCCTCCTTGGTCAGAGCCGGCAGATGGGAGCCCTCGATCTCGTGCTCTTGGAATCGCTCCCGGTGTTCAGCCAGGTTTATGCTGGCCAGCCAGTCACCCACGTCATACTTGTTCCACAGGTGGAGGGGCTTCTGGTGGAACGGCCGAAGTGCGAGTAGGGGGGAGGGCATGCCTGGCGAGGGGGCGGGAGAGGGAGAGCGACTGCGCGCACTGGAGCTCCTCATGACGAAACGCACTTCTTTTGGTTCGTGAGGGAGACTGAGGCTAGACGACTTAAGGATGGTGGGGGGTGTGATGGGGGAAGTGGCCAGACCAAAGCCCCGGATGGGTCCCAGAGGATCCGAGCGGTCCGGGGAACCGGGGCTGGGCGTCCTCCTGGTCACTGGGTAGCGGCTGCCTGGTCTGATGGTGTAGGTGGTGCCGTAGCCTCTCTGAGAGATAGTATGGAGCTCCCCCAAACTGCTGAAGAGTCTAAAAGTAGGGAACAGAGAAAAGAGAAAAGGAAGGGGAAGAGAGGATGAAAGAAACAGCAGGTATGAGATTCAGTGGCTCTTTCTCACCCGGTTTTCTTAACAGCATCAGCTATGTTAGGACTCTACGATTTGAGTTAGACGTGGCAAACGCATTAAACTAGTGTTAGTGAGATGCTTCATAAATGTGTTTAAGCTGTAACAGTAGAAGTGCAAAGGTGTTACAGACCCGTGGAGCAAAGATAGAGAGAATACATCATAAGATCAAGGATGATCAAGTTTATACAGAGTGAAATCAAATCTGAATTCCTGAATCTTGGCTTTTAGAGTTTTTAGAGTTTATAAAGAGTTTTTTGTTTTTAGAATTTATATTCATGTTATACAACTAAAATTTATAATGTTTCCTTTCCAAAATGCACCCTATTTACACGGTTTTAATGTCTTTTTTGACTTATTATCCAGTGAAAATATCTAAAAATATCAGTAACAATTTACAATAAGGTTTCATTTGTTAAAATGAGTTCATTTCATTCTTTAACATGAACAAACAACGATAAATGTTTTAAAGCATTTATTAATCTACTAATACATTACTACTGCTAATTATTTCTAACATTACTAATGTATTTTTTATTTAGTAACATTAACAAAGATTAATAAATACTGTAACAAATGTATTGGTCATTGTTGTTGTTAATGCATTAACCAAATTGAACTAATGGGACCTTATTGTAAAATGTTACCAAAATATCAAGTTCAGTAAGACAATATACAAAACACTATAATACACAATATCTTATGGCATGCTTATGGCATGCTGCTTCTCAGGTAATTAAAAAAAAAAAGATTTTTAGATATTTTAAGTGGACAATAAGAAACAATTAAGCTTATTTAAAATAATTTAAGATGATTAACATTTGCTAGTTAAATATAGTTAAACAGAAACATGAACTAAACACATAGTTAACCAAATGCATATACATAATACATTTTAATTTTAATTTCAGTTGCTGACACTAAAATAATTCACTATGAGAGTGTGTATCATCTTCTAGTTTTAATTTTTTATTTAGTTCTGCATGGTATAACTGTAACCAGGGAAGATAAACTCTCTTTCCGCTTAAAGGGTTAGTTCACCCAAAAATTTAAATTAAAATTAAAATTTAAAGTTGTTAATTACTCACCCTCGTGTTGTTCCACATCCATAAGACCTTCATTCATCTTTGGAACACAAATTAAGATCTTTTTGATAAAGTCTGAGAGGTTTCTGTCTCTCCAAAGAGATCCAACACAACTACTGTACCACTCCAACGTCCAGAAAGGTAAGAAAAAGACTAAAACTCAATTTTCTACAGCGACGCAAGTGCTTTGCGCAAAAAAAACATAATTCACCACTTTTCTTATAAAAAAATGTATCTGTAACGCACGTTCATGAGAGCATCACGACGCATGCGTTTTGTGTTCATGTGAAAGCTGCCATTGTTGCATGAACATGCTTTGGATAATATTATTTTGTTAATAAAGTGGTAAATAATTTTTTTTTCACAAACAAAGCAATCATGTCACTTCATAAAATTGAGTTTAAGCCACTGGAGTCACATGGAGTACTTTAATGATGTCTTTTTCCTATCTTTCTGGAACTTGGAGTGGTAGTAGCGTTGGATCTCTATGGAGGGACAGAAACCTCTCAGACTTCAAAAAGATCTTAATTTGTGTTCCGAAGATCTTACGGATGTGGAACGACACGAGGGTGAGTAAAAAATGACAGAATTTTCATATTTGGGTGAACTTGCATTTAAAACCTGCCTCTGTGAGCACTGAAGTGAAGATCAGACATAACTACTCAGTAAACAATCAGTGGTAATGACTGGGGTGTTACGTGGGTTTGAATGAAATGTATAATGTGGATAGATTTACACAGAATTTATGAGCACTATACAGCAGAACACTGGAAGCACAACCAAACATGCACCACATAAGAAATAATAGAAGATGACAGCAGACAGATGTAGAGGCACATAACATCTCAACCTTCAAATTACAAATGATGTTATTTTTTAAATGCATAACTATATATATTTTTTTTTCTTCCCTAAAATATCCAACATATATAGTACTATAGGATAATATAGAATTCATATTTTGATATTTTACGTGACTAGCCAAATTAGCCATATTTATGCATATTTATGTTAAGAGGACAGAAGGTATTTAGCAATATGAATGCAAGCTCTGATCATTATCTATCATATCTGTAGAAGCAGCCTATGGAAAATCTAAAGAAAAACAAATGTCTTATACCTGCATTGATCTAATCCTTTTGCCTGTGTATCTTGATGATTGAGGACAATTAAGCAGCCAATAAGAAACATGGAAAAACTGCATTGAAAGGGGCCTAGCCAAATTAGCATAAGGCGGGTCAGTAGATGAGGAACGGTGGATGATGATCAGGGCTTGACTTAGAGGTGTGGAAACAGACAGAAAAAAAGAGATGAGATGATTCATGCGCACTTACACAGGTGCCCGGCTCTTCTGGGCTTAGCCTCAGATTCAGCTCTAGACAGAGCAGCGTAGCATGCAAAGAGAGAGAGTGAGAGAAATAAAGAGACAGAAAGGGGGGAGAGAGAGAGAGGGGGAGATGGAGAAAGAGAGAGAGAGAAAGAGAGAGAGAGGGGGGCAATGAGAGAGAGAGAGCGGTCGGTTAGCATCAGTCCATGACAGAACAAAAAACAAACACCACACACTTCACATCCTCAACAATGTCAATCGAATGCAAACCAAATGCGTAGCGACACAGACCAGAGCGCAGCTATCCCCAGACGTCAGCTTTCAACAGTGGAAGATGCACATATACACATATTATCAATAATGACTGACTTTTTTAAATGATGATGTGAAATTAAATAATTTCTTTGAATACATCTCGTGTCTGGGGTAAGGTGCCGTTCTGGTCAAATGAAACAAAAATTAAGCAAAAAATCAAAATGAACAAATATGTATGAAAAATAATGTATAAAACTACATGAGCAACCATTTTTCTAAGAAGAAGCCGGAGCGGTCATTGTGTTAGCATGATTAAAGTGTCAGAAAACAACAGAAATGAAGCACAGTAAGCTTGGACAGCATGTCTGAATGATGGGAAAGCAAAAGAAATGACTATGCAGACTGAGAGGAATGAGATATTATTATTATTATGATGACACTGTGATTATGTTGGCTTTATGTTGGATTATCTGATGAGAAATGACAACAATCAGCTGGTGTAATTAAACAATTTAATTTATTACAATCTAATTTGGTTTATGAATAAAAATAGCATTTTCTTAACACAGGGGTTGGACAAACATGGGTTTTAAAGAGTAACGTATCTCAAAACACTACTGTGAGTAACATGGGTCAAACAACACATTCATATTGTAGGGTGTTGCAAAAACATCAGTCACACATGGACCCACATACATACTGCCAGCACAGTGCCATAGAGAAGCAGGCCACAGGGAAAAGCTCACTGAGTTAGATGTGTCAGAGTTTGGAAGGTGAAAGGTCAAAGCCTGAGATGGTGCATGCCCTCAGGCCATCTGTTACCTTGTGAACACCCAAATGGCAAAAGACTTAAAGAAGCACTTCATGGTTAAAATCCAATTTATCTCAATGTAGTCACCTTACTGCATGTCATTGACAATGTCTTTTGAGTTGTATCATGTATTGTATACTGAAGAAGGTGTCATAGCGAAACTGATAACCAAAACGAATGCACTAAGAAGACTTGAGATTTCTGTCAAGGGACAGACAATTTGGTTGATTTGCCAGGGTGGACAAGGGAACACAAGAACCTGCAGAAGTTATTTATAAAACCAAGAGCAATGTCAGCAAAAGTGATTGAGTATGGGATTAGTGGATTGCTAAAGAATAGAAAATAAAAGGAATGACATTTGATTTACCCTAGTGGCTAAAAGCTAAGGTTTACTGTCTTCCATGTCCTTGTCACATCTGTTGGGATATAAAGGATTTCAGCTGTATTTGAGGATATAAGCAAAATATTACAAAGCCGGTGCTTTAAAAAAATCAAGACAGAAAAAGCATTGCCCTTTGAGCGCTTATATGAAACAACTTTATTCTAATTAATAGTTTTAACACAAACTGTCCCTGTAGCTCTAGTTATGTGTATTTATGGATCTACAGAAATGTCTACAGTATATCAATCTAACTATTGTCTACGGGTTGTATGGTAGAGCTTTGAGATCAGCCTGAGGCTGTTCTACGTTACTTACCAGTGGTTGTCGAATGCTGAGATAGTTCTGGGGCTCCAAACGTCTCAATGAAGAAAGCATGTTAAACATTAACACTTAATATTTCTAAATAAGTAAGAATTTTTAAGGTTCTGGATTTTGGCATACTTTGTGGCATGTCATTTTAATGAGGATGTTTAATATATCTTGTTTATGTTCTTTTTTTTCATATTACTGAATACAAACTGAGAGTTTAAATTAAACATTGTTATTCAGATTTGGGAAAGGAACTGCACAAGGTAAATGTTCTCACTGCCATTTAAGAAAATGCCAATAGGAAACTTGCATTTGCAGTATTAACTCATTTTTTTCCTTTACTATGTTGCTTTAGAAAATGTGCTGAAATTCTTTTCATGGGTGTTTTGTTTCGGTTGCAAAATTGATTTGCTTTTGTTCTTCTGCAGAATTCACGCCTTACCTTGCACCAACCACAGGCGATTTCCTTCCGGGGTCAAGTGAAGCTCCAAGTGGCTCTTCCCCAAGTGAGCGTGTGTCCTTGTTCAGCTGCTGCAGCCGTGAGCTGAGCTCACTGATCACAGTGGGCTTGCCTTCCTCTGTCCCCGAAAGCGGACGGGGTTCCACAGGGTCCCCCCACAACTTGGAGCGTCTCTGGAAGAGGTAGCGGGGTCTGGCCGGGCCTGAGGCTCCCGCAGCAGCAGCCAGCGCAGCAGCATGCTGCTGTGAGAGCAGTTCGCTATCAGATGACTGCTTAAGCAGGGGGTCCCTGAATGTCACCGGGCCCTTGCTGAGCTGGGACTTGAGCTTTGGCTTTGGAGGCACTGGCGGCTTATCAAGAATGAACGTCTGGCCATCTGCATGGGTGGTGTAGGTGTCCGTGGGCTCGCCGCTTTCCGAGGACAGTGTAGACATGCTGGAGACAGTGGAGATGGTGCTCGTGGTCTCCAGGTGGTGATCGCTGGAGCTACGAGTGTCTACCTCTTCCACTCCGGAGTCAGCAGCAGACTCTGGGCCCAGGTGGGACTCAGATGGCTTCCCTGAGGCTGCT
This sequence comes from Anabarilius grahami, assembly GCA_003731715.1. Classification (NCBI taxonomy): domain Eukaryota; kingdom Metazoa; phylum Chordata; class Actinopteri; order Cypriniformes; family Xenocyprididae; genus Anabarilius; species Anabarilius grahami. The sequence continues at coordinate 3,052,897 of RJVU01053773.1, forward strand.
TGCGGGCCACTGCTAGCAGGGACCTGTGCTGCTGCGGTGACCGCTGCTGGAGGGGCAGGGGGTGGGGGTGGAGCTGAGGGAAGGGCAGAAGGAGTTGTCTGCACCAACGTAGGAACAGGAGGTACTGCAGTTTCAGGTGTCTTTCCAAGAAGGCCATTGGCAAATTCATCCGGTGGAGGAACCACACCAATTTTACGGAGCTCCTCTCGCGTCTCCTCATCACTGGAGGACAGCATGGCAGGTGGCAAGGTGACCGTGTAGGGATCAACATCCTCCTCGGAACTACCCTGAGCCAGAGTTTTATCTGAGGCCGGGCTGGGAGATGGCTGGGAAGCTGGAGCTGTAGCTGAAGGTGGGGTTGATATCGAAGGAGCATCGGGACCAGGGGACTTGGCGCGTTTTATTTCAGCCAGCATGGGTTTTGGGCTCTCTGACAAAGCCCCCTTAGGAGAGGGGACACTGTGCTCTGGGCTGGGCCCCACGGCCTGCCCATTACTCGTTGCATGAACCATGATAAGCCCAGCAGTTTTCTGCTGAGATGTGTCCATGATGCTGATGATCATACTCTTCTTGTCCTCAATTTTCCTCTCCTCCTTCCTTTCTGTCCTCGCTTCTAACTCTTTTCTGGTGGATATGGGACTTCCCCACTGAATTTTGCTGGTGGGGGCAGAGGTCTCGTAAATTCTTTTTGCCGCAGGGGAAAAGGGAGGTGAGGCAAACTCCCCCTCACCCTCTGACCGCTCAGCCTCTTTGGTCTGGGTCTCCATATACAGCACCCCTCCAGCAGCTTCATGCTTAGTTCTGGGCTCAGGGCTGCTTGAAGGGGACTGACTCTGGGAGGTTAATGCTCGTTCCCTTGCGGCCAGCGCAAGTGCCAATGGAGAGTTGGGGTCCAGGGGCTTGCCCGTCAGTGGGTGAATGAAGGTGGTGCCCCCAGGAGAGGGACGCAATGCCAAGGCAGGAGGAGGCAACTGACCAAGTTCACGTGTGAGCATTCGTTCATCGACAGAACGTGATGGTGTGAGTGAGGGGGCCTCTGGGGGTGGTGCTGAACTGCCCTCCATAGTGCCCACTGATAGGAAGACTGTGGATTTCCGCCTCTCCTCCAGACGACGTTCCCGGTCTTTCACAGCATCAGCAATTGCGGCAGCAAAAGGTCCTTTTCCTTGCAACATTCCCTCAGCTTGAGCTTGACTGCGTTCCTTCAACAACTGCTGCTGCTGCTGATAGAAATCAGCCCTGCTGGTGTGGTGGGCAGCTAGGCGCCCAGAGGGAGAGTGCTCTCTCGCATGGATGGATGCCAGTGCTAGTGAGGCTCTCTCTTGAGCATCTTCCACCTGCAGTTGCTTTACAAGTGGGCTCTTCCTCCGCTGTGGCTTGCTGGGAGGCGGCGCAAACAGGCCTATGCTGAACTGGCCCACATTGGCGTAGGGGTTATCAATGACTCGACCTTTCCGTTTGATCCTCTCCGGTGGAGTTGAGACAGCACCTGGCCTGGGGATGTCAGTAGGCTCCACGGGGAGGTGGGAGGAGTCCTGCAGAATGATCATGGAGCGGGCTTTCTTCTGCCGATCCATGTGGGAGGCATGGCGAGGCGGCTCAAAAAGCTCAGCGGACATTGTCTGTGGCAAAGCGTGCAGTCTCGGCTCAGAGCCTGGTTTAAAACTGGAACGGCTGGGGTCATGAATGCGGCTGGGGTCATGAATGCGGCTGGGGTCATGAATGC
>RJVU01053773.1:3054797-3108999 GCA_003731715.1 Anabarilius grahami
GGGGAGCCGTTTGGGGAGGTGGAGGAATACTATGGCTGTCTCTCAGGCTGTCTGTCATGGAGGAGCTCCGTGGAAACCTGTGTTCCGCTGCCAGGGCAGATAGTCGATCCTCTTCGGTTGCTCCTGCACAGACAGACAGATAAATCTATAAAAATGTATTTTGGGTTTTGTCTGAGCTTGGATGATGAACAAGTGTGCAATATTTTGCACATTTGGTCTTTGCTCTTTCCTTTAATGTTACTGTTTGTCCGTAACCGTAACGTTACTTCAGTCATTTAGATTTGTGGATCAAAATACAGATAGATAAAAGAAACCAGAACAAAGTGTAACACTTTAATATTGTATCAAAAGAAAGAAAGAAAAAGATTTGTAAAGGATTACCAAAAGACTTTGTCCTAGCCATGCTTTTCGGCAGCTGCATGTGGGCTTTTTCCAACGCTGGGTGAAGAGCACCATGAAGAGCAAGTCCTTGCCGCTCAAAAAGAGACTGCACAAAAACAGAGAAAACATTTATGCTAAAAGGTAAAGCAAAAAATTATGTCATATTATCAACAGAGTATTTCTGTTTGCCATTGTTATTGTAAGAGGCTTTAACCCTGCTGAAGAACCAGCAAAGTACCAGCAAGCATACAGCATGTTGAGTTTTAGATGCTTTTATACAGTAAAACTATGCTGGTACATTAGACCAGCATCGAATTTGCAATTTGTTTCTCAACTTGAAAAATGTAAAATAAAACAAACATTTTGACTAAAACTTTGGAACTCCATTGCATACAGACAACATATCTGGTCAATACAGCTGAAATGAGACACTTTCTGATAATTTTAGTGTGTATGCACATACTATATCTTACACTGATTTCTGCTGGTGTCATTCGGCGACTGGTAGGACGTTGCTTCACCGTGGCTGCTCTGTAGTCTGCTTCTACCTTTGGCCTCAGTACTGTCTCCTGAGAGGCCAAAATCTCATCTAGCCTTTCTGTTAACAAACACACATACAAAACCAAGTTCATTACACACATGCACACACAAATAGTACTCAAAAAGGTGTAATATGAATCACATCCGATCACAAGCTTTGAAATAAAATAATGACAAAGTAAATATGAAATGGAAATGCTTAATGACACAAAAGTGAATTAACACAATGCATCATTGCTCCTTACTTATGGCAAAAGGTGTAGTATGACACACAAGCTCAGTTCCAACCTATAGATCAGCCTGCTGTATACTGTCTACTTGAGCAGTGCCATTCGCACAGGATGCACTCTTTTGTTTTTTTGAAGTTTTAGCAAAGTATGTTTACAAAGAAAAACAATAAAAAACAACAACAACACAGATGGAGAGAGAATACATCCTGTGTGAATGGTCCCTAAGGTAGCATCCTAACTGAAATAGAACCTCATAAGTGACTAATTTGGAACACTCCACATGCCACACAAATAGCAGTCCTCACGTGAAGCATATGAAAGGCGAAACTCACAATGCATTTGCATAGAGTTTAGCATTGGCACATGTTGCTACCCTAAGAGTGTGATATTCAAATAAGCATGAAAAATATCATTATATCATTTTTCATTTATCAAATAATTTATAATTTTTTTAAATGATACTTATATTTACTAAGCTTATTCAATATTTATTCAAATACTTTCATAAATACAAGTTAATATAGAATGTTAATTTTAATATTTGAGCCTTTTTAAATTTATTCTGGGACATCCAAAACCAGGTATTTTAAAAGACAGCATAATTTTGCTGCCTTCGTGTTAAGAACGCCCAAAAATGCTGGCTATAGGTAGGCAGCTCACTAGGTTTTGGAACAGAGCTAAATAAAGCAAATTCCAGTGTGAGTAAGCTGAAGATGGTTGCATACACATGTTGAATAATGCTGTGATTTTGTCGGTTTCTAAAAACATCGATGTGTAACTCACCCCCTCTTCTCCTCCTTGCAGAGGCTGAGCATGAAATAAATGTACAGAACACTTCTCCATTAAAGTCTCACAGCAGCAAATGTCTGTCGATATGTGTTTCGGTGTGTGTGAACGTGAGTGTGAATGTGTGTAATGAACTCAGTAAATTCAGAGCACAGATTGAGAGAGAAAGACAGCTGATGTTTCGAACAGCCCAAATGGCTGCAGGAGGGAGATGACACAGTTAATAAATAAACAAGAAAGAGCAACAGGGAGAAAGAGACAGATAGGCAGAAAATGTTGCATCCAAGTGTGTGCATGTGTTAAACCATCTATTTTCATAATCGACCATTTCATAATATGAATGACTAGTTGATTATAAGGAAGACTGTGCATGTTGAATCCAAGAACATGCATTCCTTCAATAGGATAAATGAGAGATATTCAACAAATATACAAGTTCAAATAACGATAACCTTTTACTGCACACAGAAATAATATGCATAATAACAGCAGCAACGCAACCGTAATTTCTTTAAAAGTTATTGTTGAAGGCTGTGGATTTGTTACAGAAGCAGTGTTTTGTTGGCTTTCACTGGGATGAATTTAGAGATGTTACTTCCCTGAGAGAGTTTTTTGTGCTAATAGCATGCTAAAAACCAGTAAACTGTTAGCATGCTAAAATTCCCTATTAATTCATCACCTTCAAAAAAGAACCGGTGGTAAAAATATTAACGCTTTGACCAAAAATCTAAAGAAATTTAGAAAAAATATTAAACTTCACAAATCTAGTGTGTGTTTGTTTGAGGGAGTCTTACCTAGCTCTTCGAGCTCAGCAGTCATGCTTTTGGACCTCAAGGTAAGGGTGGTGCCGGGCGCTCTTTTTGGAGGCGGGGGCGCTGTGGAGGAAAGGCAAGGAGTAGATGAGAAGATGGGATGGTGTGGTGTGGGGCCTTCACGGCTGCTGCCCATCGGCAGCTGCCAGCGCTTTTTCACCATCTTCATCCGAAGATCTCAATGTACCACACTGCCGCACCACGATTAAACTCGCTCCTGCCGTCTTTCTCTCTCTGACATGCAACATAGAATCGTGCAACTGTCAGACATCTCCTGTGTGCGTACGCATCCAGAAACCCACTTCCTTCCTTGGTTGCCCTCTGATGGTAGAAAGAAATACTTGTCTCCCAAAATCCTTCATTTCACATACATTCTCTTACAAACCAAAGGGTGGTCGAGTTTCTCTTTGTCTCTTAGAAACAAAACATGATGCTTTATAGCTTAAGCATGCTATAAGCTCCCAATCGGCATAAAAAGAAGTTCCAGGAGATCAGACACTTCTGTTGTCTCAATAAAATCAGCATAAAACTCCTCACTCCTTCAGCTAACAACCTTGCAGACCGGAGTGGAGCTCTGGAGAGAGAGATGGGGAGAGAAATACCAAGGCACTAATGCAATACTTACTTCAAACATGCATTGTAGTAACCATGGCAACTCTGGCAGGAGCAAGGCCTGGGTTTGTGCATTTAAACTGTGAGAATCTGTGTGTGTGAGTTTGTATGTGTGTGTGGGAGGATATAGCCACAAAACTAACAACAGACACTCCATTATTACTTCATCAGTAGTGTGTATAAGTGTGTGATAGTTTGCATAGCACAGAGTTATGCAATAACTTTGCAGGTGACCATGACAAAATGACAAGTAAGAACAACCTTCTTATTGACAAGATTTTAGGATTGGTCTTAAAAGCTTAAATAACCTATCACTTCGCTCTGACTGTAGGGATAGTCCATTTCTGTTTCATGTTGTAAAGCATGATGCTAACAACGCAGATGTCATGCTGGTGTCAATGAGCAGGCAAAACAGCGGATCTAAACGCAGGAAAAGTTTAATAAATGACATAGAAAACACTAAGAACAACGACACGGAAGGAAACCACATAACACCTACAACGACTAACAGCACACAAGTGAAACACAAGTACTATATATACACAGGGGAGACTAGAGTAACAAGATAACTAGGGGGCGTGGTAAATGGAAACACCTGGGGAACCTAATCAACATGAAAAACTACAAAGCATGACATAAAACAGGAAATAACTAATGTGTCCACAAACAGGGAATACATAACAGAGGGAATACATGACAGAGCCCCCCCTTAAGAGCGGCTTCCAGATGCTCACAAGAAAAATGCCAGCAGCCATATCACCCTGTAGCCCAAGACTGGTTTCCCACTGAAGCTAAGCAGGGCTGAGCCTGGTTAGTACCTGGATGGGAGACCTCCTGGGAAAACCAGGTAGCTGCTGGAAGAGGTGTTAGTAAGGCCAGCAGGGGGTGCTCACCCTGAGGTCTGTGTGGGTCCTAACGCCCCAGTATAGTGACGGGGACACTGTACTGTAACAAACACCATCCTTCGGATGAGACGTTAAACCGAGGTCCTGACTCTCTGTGGTCATTAAAAAGAGTAGGGGTGTAACCCCGGTGTCCTGGCCAAAATTCCCTCCATTAGCCCATACCAATCATGGCCTCCTAATAATCCCCATCCATTGAATTGGCTCTATCACTCTCTCTCCTCTCCACCTACAGCTGGTGTGTGGTGAGCGCACTGGCGCCGTTGTACTGTGGCTGCCGCCGCATCATCCAAGTGGATGCTGCACACTGGTGGTGGATGAGGAGAGACCCCTGATATGATTGTAAAGTGCTTTGGGTGTACAGTAGTACATAGGAAAGCGCTATATAAATGCCTCATTCATTCATTCATTCATTCACAAAAGTCCAGGTGGGAGGTGGAGCAGAGGCGGACCAGGGGCAGGGATGGTGAAGAGGAAGAGGACCAAGGGACAGAGGCAGGGCATGTGACCAATGCGGAGCAGGTTGGTCAGGTGGCCAGAACGAAGCAAGTGACCATTGCGGAGTAGGCAATGTAGGTGGCCAGGGCGAGGCAGGCTGTGCAGATGACCAGGGGTGCGTTTCCCGAAAGCATTGTTGGTGAACCATGGTCGTAAGTCCCATTGAACTCTATTGGTAACGACGGAACTTGCGACCATAGTTCACTTTGGGAAATGCACCCCAGGGCGGCTCAGGCTGAGCAGATGGCCCGAACGAAGCAGGCAGGGCGAGCGTCCATGGCACAGCAGATGACCACCACAGCAGTGCAGGAGCTGAAGATCTCCATGGTGGAGCAGATGACCACCACAGCAGTGCAGGAGCTGAAGATCTCCATGGTGGAGCAGATGACCACCACAGCAGTGTAGTCGGGGCTGAAGACCTCTACGGTGGAACAGATGACCACAACAGCAGTGTAGTCGAGGCTGAAGCTCTCCATGGCGGATCTGGAAAGACAGGCAAAACTACAGAGGGCACAGGCAGGTTAGTAACAGCCTCTGAGGCCAACTCCGACAAGCTCCGGCGGCAGCAGATTTTGTATTGTCACATCTCTGCAGATCTTCCAGAGCCTCGTCAAGTCTCAGCTGATCTTCCAGAGCCTTGTCATGTCTCAGCAGATCTTCCAGAGCCTTGTCACGTCTCAGAATCTCCAGAGGTGGTGGCTTATGCTGCAGAACCTCCGGAGGTAGTGTCGGATGCTACAATTTCCCTAGAGGTGGTGGCATATGCTGCACAACCTCACGAGGCGGCGGCGCTCGTTTCAGCTCCTTGCGCAGTGGTGGCATCCAGCGATGCACTCTCAGCCAATGAACTCTCGTCCTGTCCTGAATCAGCCACGGAGGTCGTCTGTAAAATCTTGTCCTGTCTCGACCCAGCTGCAAAGGCTGTCTATGAACTTTCTGCCTGTCCAGCTATGGCCACTGAGGCCGTCTTTGAACTCTCTGCATACCATGTCCCGGCCACAGAAGCCACATTTGGTCTCTCTGCTTGTCCAGCTACAGGCAAAAAGGCAGTTTGTGAACTTTCTGTCTGTCCAGATACGGCCAAAAAAGCCATGTGTGGTATCTCTGCCTTTCCTGTTTCGGCCAAAGAGGCCGCTCATGAACTCACTGTGTTCCCTGCTCTAAAGACTATCTATGAACTGTGTGACCTCTCTGTCCCGGCCCTTGGGGCTGCAAATAAACTGTCTGTGCTTTATGTTCCAGCTCCTCTGGCATCTCCTACTCTGCCGTGGCTTCTAGACCCTTCGTGGTGGTCTTCTGCTTCGCTCTGGTGGTCTTCAGCCCTGCTTGCTCCTCCGTTGTGGTCTTCTGCTCCGCCGTGGGGGCCTTCAAGCCCGTCTGCACTACTGTGGTGTTCGTCTGCTCCACCGTGGGGGTCTTCAAGCCTGTCTACAAGACTCCCTGCTCAACCTGCTCCGCCCTGGTCTCCTGCACAGCCTGCACCGCCCTGGTCATCTGCCCGGCCTGCGTCACCCTGGCCACCTGCCCAGCCTGCTCCGCCCTGGCCGCCTGCTCTACCTGATCCACCCTGGTCATATGCTCAGCTTACTTCTTCCTGGCTCCCTGCTTCACCACAGTCTCCAGGCCTTCTTTCACTCCACGGTCCTGGCCCGCCTTCCCTCCCCCTGTTCCACCTATGCTCCACCTCCCTCCTGGACTGTTAAGAAGTGTCTGGAAGCCACTCCTTTAAGGGGGGGCTCTGTAACGTGCTCTGGGTCTGTGTTCAATTTTGTTATATGGACTCTTGGAACTAACTACACTCACACCTGTTACCCATTAGTGACGCTTTATAAGCTGCACTCAAACACACACACATTGCTGAGTATTGTTTAGTCGTATGTTCGCATTCCATGTTATCCTGGTTTCCTTGTTCTGCCTTGCCTGTGTTTTTTGACCCTGGACTGATTTCTTGTTTTTGATCGTTTGCTGCCTGCCTTGACTATTGCCTGTGTTTTGATGGATTACTCTTTTTACCTTGCTCTTCCTGTTACTGTTTGCTGGTGATTGACCTACTGCCTGTTCGACTTCGCTCTTCTTGTTAATAAAGCCTGCACCTGGATCTACAACTACGTTGTCACACTCCCTGTAACTTTGTTACAGCAGAGGTCATGAGTTCAATTCCCAGGGAATGCATGAACTAAACTGTATAGCTTAAATGCAGTGTACACAGCTTTGGATAAAAGCATCTGCCAAATGCAATACATATAAATGAAGTTAATGCACTTTACACATTTAAACAATTAATATTTAACTGTAGACTTTATTATATTATTTTAGTTTATAAGCTATAAACTTTGTTAAAAATACTTAAATTTTCCTTGGTGGATAATCCAGCAACTTAATTTTAAAATAAAATAAATTAAAAGGGTCTATAAGTGGAAGTTTTGCATTTTTTATGCATTTGGCAGATGGTTTTATTTCAAACAACATTTACATTTATTTTTAGGCAGTCCATGTACTGTTTGAGCAACAGGAAGCAGAAAAAAATAACAGACAAAGCACAGAAAAACGTAAACAAATTTAACTAGACAAGCATCGTAAACACAATGCCCACTGGGCGAGATGCTAAAAAGACAACAAGACTGTCTGATGCGTCTATAAAAACAAAGATTGAATGCAATAACTTACATTTTATTTGTAATAAGTGCCTTACAGTTAGTGATAGATCAGGATCAACTAGATTCAACAGATTCAGCTTGTTGGTTAGTGAGGTCAACTGGTTCAATTATGTTTTTTCGGAGTGTCTATTTACACCAAGTGCAAATAGCCCACCTTGTTGGCAGAGGCATTTTACACTTTCTCCACCCACCATTGTCTGATTGATCCAGATAAAATTACAAAAGAAGTCCAGCTGATAACAGGATCAGTGGCATGGAGAGTAAGGCGTTAGCTTTTGACACAGCTGACCTGAGTTTGAATCCGCCTTTTTATCAAGCTCATTCTTCTCTCTCTTCCCATCGCATATCAGCTCAGAGTAGCATTTATTTTAAAGGGGACCTATTATACTCCTTTTCACAAGAAGTGTATATTGTCACCTTAAGTGTAATTTTCCATTAAGATCGCCCTTATGTTTCCCTTAAACTCAAGGGTGTTGCAGAAATAACCGTTAAGTGTTACTTAAGGGTTTCTTTAGGTGAAATGTCATAAACCCTAAGAATTTCCCTTAAGTAAATATGTTTAACTAAAGTAATCCCTTAAAAAACGATAAGTTTTGCATAAAGCCCCTTAACTGTCATTTCCCTTAGTATAACATTAGGTTCAGAAAACTTCACCTTAAGTGTTACACAGAGTGAGCAGGTTCAATCCAAGTCTTCTAACGAGACATGATCGACCGGTTTATATGATAAACAAATTGTAATTTAGGCATTTATTCACATAAACATTGATGAAATTACATATGCAGCACATATCTTATATGGTCAATGGAAGCGCAAACGTGCATGCATCACGCGCAAGAAAAAACCTTATTAGTTCTTGCACTTGCATGCACGTTCGAGCTTCCGAAACAGCATTATTCATATGGATGTCTTTCAATGAATGGACATAAATGATGAAAGAATATTAAAAATATCGGTAACGCTTTACAATAAGGTTCATTAGTTTACATTAGTTGACTACAATAGGTAACATGAACTAATAATGAACTGCACTTATACGGCATTTATTAATCTTTGTTAATGTTAATTTCAACATTTACTAATACATTATTAAAACCTTAACATTAGTTAATGCACTGTGAACTAACATGAACAAACAATGAACAACTGTGTTTTCATAAACTAATGTTAACGAAGATTAGTAAATAGAGTAAAAAGGTATTGCTCATGGTTAGTTCATGTTAGTTAATACAATAACTAATGTTTAACTAATGAACCTTATTGTAAAGTGCTATCAAAATATCTTTATTTGTTATCCAAAGATGAATGAAAGTCTTGTGGGTTTGGAATGACATGAGGGTGAGTGAATGATGGCAGAAATCTCAATTTTGAGTAAACTATCAATTTGAGTTTCTCATCTGGCCTTTCTCTTTCATATTTGGTTGTCTTTTTTTTTTTTCCTTATCCATCTTATGTTGTTTTCTGTGAAAACTTACCACGATCTGTATTAACAAATAACGTGTCCATGGCAACAGTAGAATTTTATAACGGCAAAACCTGGGTTGCTGTTGTGAAACACTTAACGGTTTCCCTTACCTAAGAGAACAGTTTAAGGGATTATATGCAACACCCTTAAAGGTGCCCTAGAATCAAAAATTTAATTTACCTTGGCATAGTTGAATCACAAGAGTTCAGTACATGGAAAAGACATACATTCAGTTTCAAACTCCATTGCTTCCTCCTTCTTATGTAAATCTCATTTGTTTAAAAGACTTCCGGAGAACAGGCGAATCTCAAACTGTTACGTAACAGTCGGGATCATTAATATGTAAGCCCCCAATATTTGCATATGCCAGCCCATGTTCAAGGCATTAGACAAGGGCAGCCAGTATTAACGTCTGGATCTGTGCACAGCTGAATCATCAGACTAGGTAAGCAAGCAAGAACAATAGGGAAAAATGGCAGATGGAGCAATAATAACTGACATGATTCATGATAACATGATATTTTTAGTGATATTTGTAAATTGTCTTTATAAATGTTTCGTTAGCATGTTGCTAATGTACTGTTAAATGTGGTTAAAGTTACCATCGTTTATTACTGTATTCGCGGACGTTTTCATTTTTAAACACTTGCAGTCTGTATAATTCATAAACACAACTTCATTCTTTATAAATCTCTCCAACAGTGTGTAATGTTAGCTTTAGCCACGGAGCACCATCAAACTCATTCAGAATCAAATGTAAACATCCAAATAAATACTATACTCACATGATCTGATCCATGCATGCAGCATGCATGACGAACATCTTGTACAGATCCATTTGAGGGTTATATTAGCTGTGTGAACTTTGTTTATGCACTGTATAACTGCACTTATAGTCGAGAGCTCGGGAGGGCAGGGAGCGAGAGATTTAAAGGGGCCGCGCAGCCTGAATCGGCACATAGTTAATGATACCCCAAAATAGGCAGTTATAAAAATGAATAAAAAAAAAATCTATGGGGTATTTTGAGCTGAAACTTCACAGACACATTCAGGGGACACCTTAGACTTATATTACATCTTTTGAAAAGACGTTCTACGGCACCTTTAAGTCATTCCCTTAGTAAAGGGGAAATCAATTAAGGTTAAGGTGCTTTATGCAACCGGCACTGGTGTCCCTAAAATGTGTCTGTGAAGTTTCAGCTCAAAATACCCCACAGATCATATATTATAGCTTGTCAAATTTGCCCCTCAACAACAAATTTGTTCAACAACAACAAAGCTGGAGAATCTCACACAGCCAAAATGACGAACATCAGTAACAGTGTTCAGCCTTACATAGTTAAAACCGGAGTTAGACACTGATGGAGAGACTCAGGAAGAAGTTAAAAATTTTAGAATGCAACTGGATGTTTCTGAATAGTTAGTGGATAAATTTATGTAGTTGCTGTGGAGTTGATTCAACTCATCGACTAGAATGTGCCGTCATGTTAATCTTTTGTGCAAATCCAGTGTTGAACTGACCCTCGTTTGTGAAGAAGTCTGGTGTAAAATGATTTGCGCAAACATATAAAACTTTACCCTTCTTTCTTCGGCACATTTCCTTCATAACTGAAATTCAAGCACGGAGTCTTCAGTGCCTCGGATGCAGAGAGTCTATGGAGACTCTTATGTTCGTTGGTACATCCAATAACAACATTTGTAATTTTTTGATGCAGACATTGCACATCTCCAGGTGCTACAGCGAGTAAACAGAAATGGCGGACTGCTGCAGTTCACTTAGGGCTGTATCTATGCTAATAGGGCAGATTGTCACCAGTCATGGGCGGGGCTTCCCTACTCTTATGTAAGAGTAGAGGGAAATCTGGAACCATGCATTTTGAGACTGTTTATGATTTATGGGGATTATAAAAAAAGGAGTGGGTGGATTTTTACCATTATAGGCTGGTTGTTTACACACATTGTGGACACACATCTGTGTTCAAACATCATATAAAAGTGAATTTTGCATAATAGGTCCCCTTTAAATAAAAATTAAGAAAAGGTTCAAAAAATGGAAATAAAGTGCCAAACGTGAAATTTAAAAGTGGGAATAAAGTGTTTAATTGGTAGAGGAGGTAATGTCAAGTAAAAGTAGTGTCCCAATAAAGCAGCATCCATTTATGATTTTTAAGAATATAATCATACATACTGAAGATGTTGTTATTATTGCTTACTGTTTTATAATACAATACACTGAGGTGTAAACATTATCTGCCACTATTTGCACTAAGTATAAATAGTATCCAACTATATTTACACTTAGTGCAAAGAAAATACTGCTATTTTCACTAGGTGTAAATAAGTGAAAATAGCCCCTATTCTTCCCCTATTTTTTCTTTTAGCTTGGTGGTACTTAGTGGCACTTTTCATGGAGAAATTCATCCCCTTTAAAGCACCAGCACTATTTGGACCAGCAAGCCAGATTCAAACCTTACTGTGAGCAGCTTTGGATAAACGCATCTGCTAAACAACTTACTTCCTATGCTGTTCCATCATCTACTAAAGCCAAACACAGGTCAATGAAGGGTTTGGATTGTGTGGGAGTTGCGGATAAAAGTGAGGATAGTTTACATGGATACTGAATAGACTTCCTCTTTGGGTTTCGAGGTTTTGCTATAGTTCTAATAACTCTACCGGTAGACTCATTTAACTGCTAATCGATTGAGTGGGTGTAGGAATGCACAAATGCGTGTATGTGCACAGAAAACACTTTGACACTTCAATCTGCTTAGTCATCACAATTTTTTGTTACAAACAACCCTGTCATTTAGTTAATGCTCCTAAAGTTTTCTCTTCTGACAAACACAGTCATTACATCACGATCGGCTGTGATCATTAAACTCGTTCCTTTATTCATTCTTGCAGAATTTCTTTTCCTCATGTTTGAGACTAGATTCGCCCTGCTGAGAGAGATCTCTCACTGTCTGATCATCACATACAGTACAGAGCATCAAAGGCTGGTTCCCTAGCAACCCATGCCTTTAAGAGCCCTTCTGTCTGACTGCAGTTGCCCCGCCCACAATAAACAAACCAGCAGTCAGCACATTCCCTAACTCAACTACAACACCAAATGTACAATATTACACTATTTTTGTCTAACTGACTTATTCTTGAAAGACACGCTGTTAAGCACACAAGAGGACATATCAACTACATTTAAGCATTATATTAAGATGCACATCTTGTTTATAAGCTGCAAACCCTGTTAATATTACATACATTTTAATATTTAAGATAAATCAGTTTTGTTGGAAGTGAACAAGCACCTTACCCTTCTTCCTGACTGATTCCTCAGACTCTGGCTTGCGTGTGACAGACACCACCTTCATCAGGAGGCTATTTCCTCCCTGCCGGATGAGTGACACCACCTGCTTGTGTCCCACTTTTACCACGTTTACACCATTCACCTAAGAGTCCAATCACAAACAAATCATAACTGTTTCTGCCTCTCCGGCACATTCAAAGCATCTCAGACTTAACTCAAGGTCATTACACAGCTGCAGCAAACATAATTGCATTTTATATGCTGAAGATATAAAACATGATGAAAGGAGACATTAAAGGTCTGTGATATCAGGGGACAAATCAATCCTTTACCTCAATGAGGAAGTCACCAGTCCTTAGCCCTGCCCTCCAGGCCACACCCTCAACATCCACAGACTCCAGGTACTGTAGTGCGGGAAAGGCAGGTGTGGGTGTAAACTCTTCAATGGGTGTCTCCGCTACACAAAAACAGAAAACCATATGCAATATCACATACTGGTGCTTAGACTCTTTGTGTCAATAGCAGTGCTTCCATTCATCTATTTTTATGCATATTGTGGGATATTACATAAAACAATGCTGGATGGAAACACTAAGATGAGCAAAAATTCCAAAAAAATGTGCATAAAAAAACGTATGCGCTCAATTGAGGCCGATACTTTTTTATCCGATAAGAAGACATGCGCATAAACTACAATGGAAACACATTTACCGAATAAATCCCTTGATGCGCAACTCACATGACTTTGCCCCAACAGTGGATTTGATTGGATTACTAGACTAACCAGCGGCCCATTTCTTGCACAGCATCTTAAATGTTGGTTTGGGCATTATGAAATGCCTGAGCCAAAGTCTGTCATCAAAATGGTTGGGTATAATTACCTCCCAGAACTGTCTCACATGATCACATTCCCAAACATCAGGCATCCACCTCTGAATGCCAGATAACTTTGGATGGAAACATAGCTAAGGAATGGCTTACTTATAGATATCTCTGCTGGGATAGGTAAACACATTTAAAATTTGTAAGAAATGATATATTCACTTTTAAATGTGCCTTTTCTGTAAAAATAAACATATGTCTAAATAAAGCTGTAAGTGCTTAGCTCTTCATCTTTGAGATAGTCATAGTATAGGAATTATGGAATCAATATAGAGACCAGCTGAAACCCATATTCGTAAGAAATATTAATGCACCATGTGGGTGACAGATGGCATTAGGAACTCATAACTCCTACCCAGGATGGTGCCACCCCAGAGACTGGGCACTAACACACACACTCCTCACATTTGCTCATAAACTCTCACATAAACCCTGCTGAACTATATATGTTGTCAAACAAAACTGTCTAATAATGCTGTTGAGTAATCACTATATATGCTACATAATCAAATACGAGGGTCACAGCTTTACACTGTGTAATTTCTATAAGTAATGAAGTTAACATTCACTTAACTCTATTTTGCTGTCACCAGAACTGCATCTGTAAGACACATACACTGTTGCACTCATATGCATTAAGTTTAAACTTTCATGTAACTCTAGTATGAATAGACCAAGTAGACAAAAATGTACTAAAATAACTGTAAATGGATGTTGTTTTAGAGGAATATTCATTTTAAAGGTACACTATGTAACTTTTTTTGTTCGAAATTAACAAAATAAAAATAATAATGAGTCAATATATCATCAATCTTTCTTCCAAAACATGATTTGGTCTTGCCCTGATTCACTATGGTAAGCCTATTATAAGCGTTTATATTTTAGACTGGACGGGATGGTTTTTGCGGGACATTTGTGTACATACATCACTTGTCCGTGCGTGTCTCGTCATATCTGTAAATAGAGAAAGGTTGCTCCGGCTACTTTGACGCATGTATGGTGTGGGAGTGGCATAGGTTAGGGAATCACCTGTTTTTTTTGTGTTTTTTTTAAAAGAGCTTCTGCTTGCAAAAAGAGAATGCAAAAGGCTCGTGATAAAACAAGAATCAACAACGGCTGGGAGTTTTGGAGATGGCGACTCGTTATATCTCTTAAGCCTTGTAGTGAATGTTTTATGAGCAGTAGGATAACTATATTAATTTGCACAGTCGTGCAGAGCCGAAGCAAAACCAAAACAATGTTCTTTCTCAAAATGCATGCAGTTTTATTTTTTTTAAGAGGGCCAAAAGTTACATAGTGTACCTTTAATGTAACACTAGAGCAAAACTACACCTTGGTTCAATGGTTCTTACAGGGTTTCTTAGGTTGGCTATTGACTGGAGGTTAAAAAGGTCTTGATGCACTTATACTGTAGGTCTTTCAGATCAATGCTTTCAAGGTTCTTTAATTCACAACTAGAAGATCTTATTTTTTGCAGCCCTTTTTGATTCTAATTGGAACCTTTTATTTCATTTATTTATTTTTTAAAGTACACAACCTTTATTTATTTTTTTAAATATATTTTTAAAAAGAAGTCTCTAACGTTTACCAAGGCTGCATTTATTTGATAAAAATACAGTAAAAACAGTAAGTTTGAAATATCAATATAATAAATAAAAAAACTTTTTTTTAAATTTAATTTATTTATTCCTGTGATGCAAAGATGAATTTTCAGCATCATTACTCCAGTCTTCAGTGTCACATGATCCTTCAGAAATCATTCTAATATGCTGGTTTGCTGCTAAAGAAACATTTCTTATTATTATCAATGTTAAAAACAGTTGATGAATAGAAAGTAAAACCTTTTGTAAAATTATAAGTCTTTACTGTCACATTATCAATTTATTGCATACTTGCTGAATAAAAATATTAATATCTTTTAAAAAAAAAAGAACATTAGTGTAAGTAAGTATATATATATTTATATATATATATATATATATTAAAATGGGAAAATGGGAAAAAAAAATCCATCTTCCAAACCATGTTTTAATTTAGCTATAATTACACTTTGATAAACCTATAATAATGATTTATTTTATAGGGCGGTCGGAACAGATTTAACTGGAAATTGCAAACATACATTTGCATATATTCTTTCACAAGACGCATGAAGGGCTCAAAAATTGCATAGTGTAGCCTTAACCAAATAACTATCTAAATATTTTTGTAGTAAAATTGTATTAAAGTCTAGATCCATTCCAAAAATTGACTGGCCAGTTTCAATCAATTCTCAAATAAAATATATTTTTTTTAAATTCACTTTGAAATACATCACATTACCCAAGTAAAATGGATTGCAAATGTCATTTGTTGCTGACTTTAAGTGTGTAATGTAACCCAGTAACGTGAAGGAAGCTGAAACTTTGACCGTAACAGCAAATTGAGGCCATGAGCTCAATGTCAGGTCTTACCTTTTGCTCCTCGCAAGACAAAGCCAAATCCCTCATTCTCTTTCTTCTGGAGCACAGCGTTCTTCTCCTCGATGATGTAATCACTGGGCATAAGAGAGAGCAGGACAGTGAGGTCAGACTCCAGCCCCATGCCTGTATGAGTAGCTCCACAGCCGGGCACTTCAAGCCGGGCGGTGGGGTTTACCACCTGGACATACCCCACAACGCTACTCTCCCTGATCCCTGTCCCACTCCAATGATGAGCCAATCAGGATTAAAAGCTGTGGCTCTGAGAGTGTGGACAATATGAAAAATATGAAAAATCTCAGGTGGAAGCTCCTGTTCTTCTGTTTCACTCCAGTGCAGCCTCTTTAACTGCATTAAGAGATTGGATCAAATACTAATATCCAGCCTTTTATGCTATTAAATGAAATTATAGAAATATGAGGGCCTTCAATTCTTTCGCTGTCCAACTCCAAATGCACAAAAACCTTTAAAAGCCAGAAAAGTAAAAAAATGCTAATCCTGCAACCATGTCTTATAGTGCAGCCCATCAGTGATTAAAAGATGGGATGAGCATTCACAAAAGAGAAAACGAGTCAGACACACACAAAGGATCTTTCTCTATGGTGGTCTCTTCCCCCTATAACCATCCCGAACACACATACACACACACATACACGGTCCATCTGTCTGGATGCATGGAGATAGCTATCATCAGCCCTAACAGCAGGGACAAATCTGTTCTTCCTTACTCATGTGAGCCACAGTTACCCGCCTGTAGACACGATCAGCCCCCCGCCAACACACACATACAAATAGTGCACTTAGACATACAAAAATCACATTACTAACCTCACTGCTATGATTAACTGTGCTGTTCTACATTTACATGACATATGGTGGACGCTTCTATCTAAAACAGTTGGTTGCCTTTCCCCACTTAAAACTGTTCTGGGTTAAAGTAGACACAAAATGAAAAGTCACCCTATCTACTTTCTAAATGAATGTTACTGATCTTATTGTGAAACATTCATTCATGCATATGTTTAACTTTTTAAAAAATTGTTTTGAGTTTGTGATTTTTATTCAAAATGCCATAACTGGATTTTCCAATGAAGCATGCTAGATGCCAATCATTTATTTTGCTTAAAATCTGCCCTTTCTTACAATCAATAATCCGTTCCACTCTTATGTACGTCACATTACGGAAAGGTCAGTTGTAACTTATGTTTTACAGCAACTTTAACCTATAATCCTGAGTTAATCTTGTGTCATGCTGTATATTTTACCTTGCTGGGTTAGTTCATCCTGGGTAGCTATGTTTTAAAATTTCAAAAAGTACAGGTTAACAGTCTTATTTGCATACTTATGAGGTTAATAAGATTGACTGGACTGTTAATTGGACAATTACAGCATGTGATGCGCATGCAACCTCACAAACCGTTTTAACTGCTTGTTATCTGCAGAAATAATACATGTAAATCCTTTCTGGTTGTCTAAAGGGATAGTCCACCCAAAAAAGTCTCAGGTTACGACTGAAACCATGGTTCCCTGAGAGGGGAACGAGATGCTGCATCTGACATTGACGCTATGGGGAACGCCTCAGCGTGACTGCATCTGAAGCATGTGTGCAACTATTCCAATCCTGATTGGTGCAACATACCACAGAAGCTAAAGGATATCTGGCCCGCAGCATCACATAGTTTTTGGAGTGAGACTCCTGACAGTTAGAAGCTGCTCCTGGTATAAAGTAGCAGCTCCCAGAAGAAACTCAAGGTAGAGGGGGCTCTCACAAGCAGAGGTGAAGGCAAATTGCATGCCTTGTACGCAGTAGATAGCCTCAACAATCCATTTACTGATAGTCTGCTTGGAAGTTGAGGAACCCCGTCTGGGTGAACTGAAGCAAAACAGTAGCTGGTCAGTCTTATGCCACCGGGGAGTCCGGTGGACTTAACTCTCAAGAGCCCTTACTTGGCAAAGCAGATAGAGCTTCTCTTGGTCTGCCAACACAAAAAAGAAGAGGATGAAAGGCCTGCAAGATCATAGAACATGCAATATTTGTTGGTACTTTAGGCATGTATCCTGGTTTAGGGTGTAAGACAGCTTTGACCCTACCCGGGGAAAAATCAAAGCAGAAGGAGGTCTGACAGGGCCTGCAAATCTCCTACCCTCTGGAGGGACTTAATCACCAAGAGAAATGCCAATTTTAGTGTTAGGAATTTCTCAGATGCTGAGTCCAAGGGCTCGAAGGGTGCCAGGGACAACCCTTCCAGCACCACGGCCAAGTCCAAGGCCGGAACTCTCACGTGAACTGCAGGCCTCAACCTCAGAGTGCCACGAAGGAAATGGGTAAATAAATGGCATCTCTCCAAAGACCCATCGCCTAATGGTGCGTGGAAGACAGCTATGGGCGACCTTTAGCATGGAGGGGGATAAACCAGCAGAAAAACAATCCTGAAGGAACTCCACTGAAGCCACAGTTAACTGGGTCAAACTGGTGCTCTCTGCACCATAAAGTGAAGACTCTCCACTTTAGGGTGTTCAGTTTCCTCATGGAGGGAGCTCTAGATTTAAAGGCTAAGTTCACCCAAAAATGAAAGTTCTGTCATCATTTACTCACCCTCAAGTTGTTCAAAAACCTGTATGAATTTCTTTCTTCTGCTGAACACAAAATAAGTTATTTTTAAGAGTTGGTCCCCTTCAGGGGCCAAACCCATAGCTTCCACATCTTTGGCCAGAGGTGGTAAATTGTGCCCCGGATCTGCCACAGAGCCATCCAGGAGAGACATTAAGTTCAAAAACTATACTCGTGCCAGCCAGAACAGGGCTACCAAGAGAACACTGTCCCTGTCCTGCTGAATTCTCTCTAGAACTCCCGGGAGCAGAGCGATCGGAGGAAGTATGTACACAGCCTTGGCCACATCTGCACCATGGCATCCAGCCCCACTGGAGCTGGATATGTTAGGGAAAACATGAGTGGACAGTGTGTCATTTCCAGAGTCTCCACTTCCCAGGCCTCAGCCCCTGCCTCGAAAGGATGTCTGATCCCTGATGCAGGTACCCAGGGATGTAAACTGTTCCCAGGGAGAGCAGCTTGCCCTGAGACCACAGGAGGATCTGGTGTGCAAGTCTGCAAAAAAGGCGTGACCTCAGACCCCCCGATGTTTTATGTACAAGACAACCGATGTGTTATCTGTACAGACAAGAACATGAAATACAGCCCCTTGAAAGGAAACTCACCCCAGTGTCATTTTCAAACCTGTATGCATTTATTTCTTCTTCGGAACACAAAAAAAGGTATTTTGAAGTACGCTGGGAACAAAACAATATTGGAGACTACTGACTTTATGATTATGATTTAATGGGGTAATTATACATTAGTTTATGTTTGGCTATCTGTTGCTAAACAACTTGCTGTAACATTCAAGCATTGCATTGATTCTCACTTCATGTCTTTGGTAAAGGGTTTAAAAAGACATTTATCCAAGACATAACACGTTACAGTGATTTTTTTTTGTTTTGTTTTTTTGACATGGATCAATTTGTGTTCCTTCGGAATCAAACCCATGACCTTGGCATTGCTAAATCCATTCTCTACCAGTCAAGCTACAGGAAAAGATATTCATTTTATTACAGCGAAATTTATATCTCTAAAATATAGCAGTTAATTTATAACACCCATACCATCTAGAAATCTGTTTTACAAACAGAGCATAATAAAGCCTTTGTGAACAGCTGCTTGTAGAATAATTACCACAAAACAACTAAAACTGTCTATGTGATCATATGGGGCCAGAGCAACGACTGGTGTCTGTATCATCAACTATTAGAAGAAAGCTCATCTCACTCTCTCTCTCTCGTACCCCAAGGGTCTTCATCACTGATGCATTAGGAGTGACAAGAATCTAATTAAGCAGTGGAGAATCAATTAGATCAATTACAGATGATTCGTGTCGTTAGCGCCTCGGGTTAACGAAATGCTCTGTCCTACAGAACAGCAGTCACGCCTGTGATAACATCAGTGTATGGTCGAGCGTCTGGAACGGGTATTTGCTGTGGATTTGTTTACGAACAAAATCCCAGACAAACCACATTAAACTGGGACAGTGGAATATTTGGGTTGCACTTCCCATTATCTATTTAATAAATACATAAGTTATCATGAATGCGAACAATATATATTTATCGATCTTTGTTAACGTTAGAATGAAAATACAAATAATCATGTATTAATGAAAAGTTCATGTTTGCTCAGGTACATTAAACAATATAAACAGATACAGCTTTTGATTTTAATAATGTATTAGCAAATATTGAAATTACCATTAACTGAGAAGATTTAGAACTATTTTTCATTGTTAGTTCATGTTAATTACTATAGTTAACAAATTTTAACAAATGAAACCTTATTGTAAAGTGTTACTAAAATATAATAATAATATATAAATATAAATAAATTTGAAGTAACAATACACTCATATCTGAAAATAACATTGGCATGGTACCATGTCCATTGTTGAAAAGAGCAAGTTTCACTTAAGTACTTACGTGAGAGTGCTTAACAGTTCATGTACATTGTCTGGGTTGTCTTATGGAAAATTTCAGTCATACAAAGGCACTGAACATTTCAAATATTTGTTATCCACTTCCAAAAACCCTCACAGTCAAGTTCAGCTAATCTAGCGCCTGATGATAATTTGATGAGATAATGAAGTGTGAAAATGAATATAATGGCCATTAGACCTCAGGAAGAAGGTTTCCTGTAGCGCTGACTTCTTGTCAATGTAGTGCGTACAACTCCCTAAAATGATCTCCTGTGCTGAGGGTAACGCACATGAGCGGGCTAGCTCCACATTGTCAATGTCATGAAGCTAAACCTCAGTGAGGCGACTGATATTCATATATAGCCTAATGAACACTAGCGAGAGGCGTGAAGAGGGGGTTGACAGCACACATTTAACTTCAGCCAGTTAACCTGCTCTCCGTGTATGTGTCTGTGTGTTAGCTCTTCACAGATATGTCAATGTGTGCTAACTCAGTTTAGTGCACTTAACAGTGTAGCTGGACATAGTTCAGCACACTTACATATTAACATTTACACCGGTAGACTGGTACTGGTAGACTTAACTACTAGACACTGGTATGTCTATTTTTGCTAGACATAACTCATCACAGTCTTAGCTGGTTTAAGCAGGTCTCCCAGCCTGACCAGCTAAAGAAGTGTTCAAACTGCCCAAAACACATGCAAAAATTATTATTGGGGTTCTATATAGAACCCTATGGTTCTTAACTCATTTTTATGGAACCGTTTATGCTAAAAAAGGTTCTATATAAAAAGAAATGTCTTATAAATGATTGCATAAAACTTGTGTTTAATGGGTTATTTCTAGTGATAAAGTATGTTTACAAGCTTAAAGTATGTTAAAGTATGTTTACTAGCTAAATTAATTCATTAAAACTAAATCCATGAAAAGATCCCATGATATATGAAGTGCCTGACAGAACCCTTTCTAAATACACAAAAAAAAAAAGAACTTTCACTGTTGTTAGTTTCACTCAAACCATCCTTGTTCACATTACTTAAAACACTCATGTAACTACATGAACTTAATTTAACTGAGTTGTTTCTACTAAAAATTTGTCAGCTTTACTTGAATTTCATTTGTTCATACAACTAAATTGTTATTTGTACAAATTACTAAATATAGTTGCGTGGAACCACTTGACACTTCTTTTTTAAGTAAATCCAACAATTCATTTTTTTGAGTGTAGAATCTTTTCTTAAGACTGGCAGTCTGCTAAACCACTTATAACCAGGCTTGAAGACAAGCTAAAACATATTTTCTTTCAGCTGGGTTACAGTTTAAATTGATTAGCAGACTTGTAATATAGCTGAATGTTGTTTGGCACACTCGCATGCTAATATTTACAGTTTAAATTGATTAGCATTCTAAATGCACCTTGAGTTGCGAGAACATTTAGAGAATTTCAGTAAGGTGATGGCCTTTTCATTCATATCTCAAATTGTGAAATTGATGATTTTAACAGTCTGGGAGAGGCTTCGTTTGTCTTGTGTGTTTAGAGTCTATTTCTCTGATACAGCATGTAATTGATTTAACTGGGTGCAGTTCTTTAGGCTGCTGTTCTAGACCTGTTTGCTGTTGTTGAGCAGCTTGGCAAGAGAAGATGAATAGAGTAAAAAGTATCAGTTTGACAGAGAGACTCCGGTAATTAATCCTCTCTCGCTCACTCTTTCTCTCTTACTCTATTCTCCAAGTCATCTTATCCCCATCCTCCTTCCCACATCAATCAGTATTTAATTTCAGAAACACTTTTCACTACAGAGTATCAACAGAACTGACTAAAATAGCAGTAACAAAAACTAGCCTATGTGTTGTGCTAGCTGCCAGTCACATAGGGAGAATGTGTATGCAATCCTGAAGCATAAATTGCTGCATAAGCATGATAAACTCTGACCGGCAAATTTGCATAGTAAAAATACATTTTACCAACATCACCAGTTGGCTCATTTTGACAGCTTTGCCAGTTACAATATTCAAATTGTTTACTATTTTTGTAGTCTAAAAGTCTCTAAACATCAAATGAGAAGCTGCTTGTGTAATGTTGTAAGAAACTGGAGTAGATGCAAAAATGTACTAATTTTGAATAAAAAACTGAATAGAATAATATAAAATTAAGTATATTATATTATATATATATATATATATATATATATTATTTAATGGACCTGAGCAAACATGAATTAACAGTGAACAGTTGTATTTTCTATTAATTAACGTTAACAAAGATTGATAAATAATGTAACAAGTGTATTGCTCATTGTTAATGCATTATCTAAAGTTAACTATTTAACCTTATTGTAATGTTTTACCAATTTATTATTTTTTGTTATATTAGCGCAATAGCGCAATATATGCAAGTTTTTTAATATTACAATGAGCTGTTAATTGTAATTTAGTACTCAGTACTCAAGTGAATCAAGCGCTTAAGCAATTATTTTTTACTCTGAAACATGCAATGTGGAACAAATGTGACAGTTTAAATTAAAAGCAAATATGAGATGTAAATAACAAAACATGATGTAATGTATGAGCGGCACTGGTGTGTGTTGACAACCTCTATCCTCTAGATGGCAGTACTAGACTCAATACTACAAATTACTGACTCCACTGAGTCAGGATAACTGTCTGGCGATGCTCTGTCTCGGGTTAGCCTTGAACTACTGATCATCAAAATGCCCATATATTAATTAATTATGCATGATATGTATACATTACCTATATGAGGTAAAGTTGTCGTAGGAGCCCACAGTGTAATGTCTGAACAGCCTCTTAGTTCGATCCTCTCTCGTCTCTGAAAGACAAACATGACACATATTAACATGCATTATCATATCCAACCTTATTTATCATTTTCAATGCCATTTATCATATTTGCATTGCATTTCAGAGCCGGCCAAATGTCTCTAATCAGACCTATGTGACAATGTGGGTGTTTGTTTGTGTGCGAAAATGTAGACAAGCTTAATTAAATGCATAGGCAAGGTCAACTGTATGTGTGTGTGTGTGTGTGTGTGTGTGTGTGTGTGAGAGAGAGTGTGAGTGAGAGAGAGAGAAAGAGAGAGAGAGAGAGAGAGAGAGAGCGGTCTCGTTAATCCAGTCAGAGGGTCTGGCTAATAAGGATGGTGTCTCAAGCCAGACTAGATTTATGTGATTGGACTTTGGGCTGGAAATCAATGCACGGCTCCCCTACAGAAGGCCAATCTGCTGACACACAAATACACATTCACACACTAACATACACAAACACATCCAGAGAATCTTACAAACAAGAATCTTACAAACATTTTCTAGCAAGAACACACAGTCAAACACATTTCTTTCCTATATAGATACATTAGAAATTGTGTTACAGCAGTTATTGAATTAAACTTTGCTCTCTGTGTTATTGAATTCAACATGTCTTCCCTCTCTCTCTCCCCTTTCTTAATAAACTCAGTGACCCACTTGCTCTGGTCTGATTACTAATGCATATTTCCTCTGTCTTTCCTTCCGTCCCCTGTCTCCACTTCTTCCTGTGTCACACTGTAGTATTCCCTCTGTACATGTCTCCTCTTCTCCATTTGACAGTCTGCGATGTGTCTTGCAGACTGTGCCAACATGAGTGTGTTTAAAAGGAGTCATATTATGATAAATCAAATTTTCCTTGTTTTGAAATTGATTTCAGTGTACTATGAAAACATATATGAGAACATTTTCTCCCACATACATATATATATATATATATTTAAAACATACTTTAAAAAATACTGACCTCAGTTTTTTCATTTAATGTGTCCTTTGTATAATTTCATAACTAAATCTAAAAATCTTCCTGTTATGTGAATTAACTTCTCAATTTTGTGGTGACAGAGTAGGAGAAAGAGTCAGTTGAAGTAACTCTTGCTTTTCCTTTCTCTCTCTCTTTCTCTTATAGATTATACAATAAATAAACAATGAATACAAATTGTAATAAATTATAAAAAAATATTTTTATAACTTATAGAAATTTTATAGATCAGGGATACATAATATAACTAAATAATATTGACAACTGATTACACTTACAAGATAAATTATTAGAGCAACAGAAGAGAGAGAGAGAGAGAGAGAGAGAGAGAGAAAGAGAACGGAAAAGCAAGAGTTGCTTCTACTGACTCTGTGTCCTACTCTGTCACCACAAAATTGAGAAGTTAAAGCATGCATTAGCATTTTAATGACTTGAAGGCAAGAAAGGACGCACAGATCAAATTCACAGGAGAGAGAAAGAGAGCGCAAGAGAAGGACAGAGAAAGAGGGTGATATATAAGCATCACTATTACTAAATGCATATAGAAATTTGAACAAACACCATATAAAAGCATTTAAATTTGGCACTGAGCTTTTGCAGCACAATTTGTATCATAATCTTAAAGGATTAGTTCACTTCAGAATTAAAATTCCCTGATAATTTACCCCCATGACATCCAAGATGTTTATGTCTTTATTTCTTCATTCGAAAAGAAATTAAGGTTTTTGAGGAAAACGTTCCAGGATTTTTCTCCATATAGTGACTATTGCTACCAACGGGTTTGAAGGTCCAAATTGCAGTTTCAATGCTACTTCAAAGGGCTTTACATGATCCCAGCTGAGGAATAAGGGTCTTATCTAGTGAAACGATCAGTCATTTTCTTAAAAAATAAATGGTATACTTTTTATCCACAAATGCTTGTCTTGCACTAGCTCTGCAATGTGCCACGCATTACGTATTCACGTTGGAAAGGTCATGCATGACGTAGACGGAAGTACCGAGCAAGTTTCAAGTGTACAAAGCGAACGTGCAAGGACTAAGTCAAATGGCCTTTACAAAAAAAAAAAGGTAAAACAATGTCAGACGATTTTGAAATTGGAGGAGAAAATGAGATGAGAGTTTTTCGCCCTATTGCGATACTTCCACCCAAGTCATGCGTGACCTTTCCAAAGTGATTACGTAATCCATGGCGCATCGCAGAGCTAGTGCAGGATGAGCATTTGTATATAAATTTGTATTTTTTTTTTTTTAGAAAATGACCGATTGTTTCACTAGATAAAACACATATTCCTCATCTGGGATCGTGTAGAGCCCTTTGAAGCTGCACTGAAACTGCAATTTGGACCTTCAACCCATTGGTAACTCTTGAAGTCACTAAATGGAGAAAAATCCTGGAATGTTTTCCTCAAAAACCACACATTTTTTTGGACTAATAAATTACAAATAAATTAATTTTTTACAGTTTATCAAACTGTAATAAATTATAAAAAAAATATTTTTATAACTTATAGAAATTTTATAGATCAGGGATGGTCAATGTCGGTCCTGGAGTGTTGCTGTCCTGCAGAGTAGGGGTGTGATTGACAAAAAATTATATCTCAATATTTTCTGGGATTTCTGAGTATGTTATTGTACTGGTACCTTGGGAGGTTTAGGACTGTCATGGACAGCTGACTCCTAAAGTTTTTGTTATTCTTCATATTCTGTGTGGTGGTTAGTTTGCAGCAGTGACAGAACATTTTCAAATAAGTATATATTTATTTTTACCTTTTATCTGCATTGTTACCTTTATAAGGACATTTTTTCTTACATAATTAAATATAGTCTATGCATCATTTATTATTGCAAATTATTACATGTAATCAATAAATTCAATTAGAATAACTATAGGGCTGTTACAAATGAAATCAGTATCAACTAAATCTGTCTTTGCAAAGCAGAGGAAACTCAGAAGAAGTGAATTTAGATGTTTAATGTAGCTCAGAGGTGACATAAATCAATTTAACCTGCAGTTAGAAATGCATAAATAAAATAAAAATAATTTTGATGTTTTAAAAAAAAACAATGATATGGTAAATGATTTTAAAATTGAAAAGATACTTTAAATGTGAAACTAAAATCACCAGTAGGTGGCACAAGTCACTGTTAATGAGCAAATCATTGTCATAAATTCAACCGGTTCGTTCAAATGGCTGATCATTCCAGGAACGAAGCCTTTCCCTGCATCCCAGTGTGCATATCCACCCTATCTGCCCTAAATAGTACTGAATATTACTAATGTCACATACTATTTAGGATGGATAGTATGCACATTGATGCTTTGACTTTCTTATTGATTGAGTCATTGAATCATTCATTCAACCAATTCATTCAAATCGACTGATTCATTCAGTAACGACGCATTGCTGTGTGTTACTCAGAGATGAAACACAGTTCTGCTGTGGCTTTGTTTGGAACTATTTACATTGGCGAAATAAAGCAAAACAGGCAATATTGTGTCTAAAATGTAAGTCACTTAATAATAACTTCTTGTTTATTAAACTTTTGTATAAAATCAACATCACAATCAATCAATATTTGCAATCGTGCTGTATAAATAAGTTACTTGATAAATTTACAAACTTGTACTCAAGGACTATGAAAAAAAAATTCAACATATGGACATGCATGTGTGTGTGAGTGCATTTGTGTATGTAGTTGATTACAAGGGTCCTCGCCATCTGTGTCCAGAGTAAGAATAATGCAATCATTTATCATTCTCACAGGAAGGAGGAAGAGAGAGAGTGAAAGAAAGAGAGAGAGATCTGAGGGCTATATGCTACAATCATCTGTCAAATGACAAATAACATGAACACACTGTATATGAATCAATAAATTATCTGTTCAAGAATGGAATATGTTGATACAGTCATTCATGTCAATGGGCATACAGGCAGGATCCGGAAATAGGATTCAAAGATCGTGAAGCACAGCTGAGTCACATCTATTCCAGATGGCTAAACGAACAACTAGAACATTTATTCCAATATAGTGGCCAAATAAACGCAATCCCACACACACATACACCAGCACTGCCTCACTGAACTCGTAGTAAGATAAAAAGGCTGCCAGAAAAATTAAGAGTAACCTGAAAAACACTCTTGCATGAGGTAAAATTATACACATCCATACAGGACAATGAAGCCCCCTTGGGAGAAATAATCAATCAGCAGACAATGACTTTTCATCATATTTTGGAAGTAAAAAATGGCTTCCTGTAAGTGGAGTGAGAGTATACAAAGGCCTTCAGAGTCTCACAGCTTCATCATGGCAATTCGATGACATGATTAAATGATTGAAGCTGGTCAAAACCCCTCAACCAATCACCACGCTTCTGTAAAATATGCTCCTACTTTAAATGAACAATGCCATGCATGGCAGGGCCTCAGCGCCAGCAAGGGATTATGGGAACCGTCCATATGCCACAGATGGGATGTGGATGGCCAGAACTCAAACAGATGCTAAAATGAAAGCACACTTAAAGCCAAAAAGTCTAAAACGCAGATTTTTTTCTAAACAAAACAAATGGCAGAACAGATCAACATATGAGGAGCAGTGAGAATTCCTCTGTTTTACATCAGCTATGTGAAAGAGGCACCATGCCATCTTAAAGAGTTTCCCCCCTATCAAAACGGGAAATTACACTGACATTAAAACAGGAAAAAATAAAGATGATTTTGATTTTTAAAATCTTTTGTGTTCAGCAGAAGAAAGAAATTCATATAGGTTTAGAACAACTTGAGGGTGAGTAAAAGATGACAAATTTTTATTTTTATATCCTTTTAAAGGGTCAGTTCACCCAAAAATGAAATTTGTCATTAATTACTCACCCTCATGTCGTTTCAAACTCGTAAGACCTTCATTCATCTTCGGAACACAAATTAAGAAATTTTTTTGATGTAATCCAAGAGGTTATTTTTTTATCCCTCATAGAAAGCATTACAGTCATTCAAGGTCCAGAAAGGTATTATAGATGTTGTTAAAATTGTCCATGTGACTACAGTGGTTCAACCTTATTGTTATGAAGTGACAAGAATATTTTTTGTGTGCAAAAACAAAACAAAAATAAACTTGGATTTCATCAAAAATATATTTTTTGTGTTCTGAATTTGTGGTCCGAAGATGACCGAAGGTCTTACGGGTTTGGAACGACATGAGGGTGAGTAATTAATGACAGAAATTTCATTTTTTTGGTGAACTAACCCTTTAAGTGTACAACTGTTAATTGACCAAGTGAACATGATTATCAGCCGATGCTGATAATTTCAAAATGGCCAAATACCTTGGCTGATAACTGGTCCCTTAGAAGTTGTGCTGTTGTCATATTTGTGTTGTAGTCGTACCTCTAACATTCTTCTGCTGTGGATATCTGTTGCTGAAAGCACTCTAAAGAGAGGCCGGACAACAGCATCCAAGTTCAACACACTACTGATAGATACATCTTCTCTCTCTTTATCCTTCACTGCGATCTTTCTCTGCCACTCTGAACAGACATGTGTGATTTATTCTGCATGTGTCTGCCCTGTTCCCATCTCCACAGCTTACTGATAAACTCTGAGTTTGCTTTCAGAGCTTCCTTTTTTTGCCAAAGGGGTCCTCCATCCAAACACACATCAGAGAAACTCACAAGGTTTAGAAAGCCATTCAAAACAGCAGAACAGAACAGACCAGGGATGGGCAGCTTCGGTCCTGGAGGGCCAATGTCCTGCAGAGTTTATCTCCTAGCCCAATCAAACTTACCTGAACATGCTAATCAAGGTCTTCAGAGTGACTAGAAAGCTACAGGCAAGTTAATTTTTTATCAGGGTTGGAGTTCAACTCTTCAGGACAGTGGCCCTCCAAGACCAAAGTTGCCCATCCCTCATGTAGACCAAGCAATTCATTTCAAATATATGAAATTAAGAGACTTTGATTTCTCAGCAGTGCTGGATAAACTATACATATCTCTACTAACACACTCTTTCTTTGTCTGCTGCACACACACACTCATATGGTGCAGTAAATAGGTCAGATCAATGGGGCGGCAGGTCTCTTTCCACGCTTGATCAGAGTGTTCAGAAGTAGAATATCCGTTGATGCGATTTCGACATTACCTTACGCTTACACTCTCTCCCTCAATCCTCAACTCTTTTTTTTTTTTATCTCTCAAGCTTTTTTTTTCTTTTCCCAGACATCTCTCTGTCTCTCCATGGCCTCTGGCTGCCCTGCACGGAGCCGACCCACTTCTTAGCGCCGAGATGAGAGAAAGGGTTCGCTGCATTTGACTGTCTCTCTCATGGCAAGCAGCCCATTTTTTGTAAGTCATAAGATGAGGATTATGAATGGTGAGACCTGAGAGAGATGAATCTGAGAGACTCAGAGGGAAGTAATCTTTTCTTTTCCTAAAACATACAACAGTGTTCATGAGCAGTAAGTAGCATTTCAGCAAAAGCTGTCCAATGTGAAGAAACTTACAGTACATTCATAGGGATAGTCCTACAATTTAGTCTTTCTCAGTAAAATAATGCTGTTTTGTAACATTCTGCATCTGAAAAGACTTTCCTGCTGATGTAACCAAGGTCATATGAGCAGATACAAAAATCAATCAATCAATCAATTAGTAATTAACTGATAAACTAGTGTTTTGTGTGTTTTTAGCATTCAATAATGAAGTCAACGATGGTGACTCGTCATCTCCGCAGTAGTGGACGCGCCTATTTGCAAGTTTCATACGGATTACATAACCTTATGTATTTTTTGTTTTCCATTTGAATTGGTTCATTTAAAAGTAGACATTTTGCTTTCTATATATATTTTTCATGTCTGTGAGGCAAGTTTACATGGAGTTTCAGTTCTTTTCTTTTTTTTGGCCCATTCAAGTTCACAGAGACAGACGGCAAAAAGTGCACCCTGTTTGCTTTCATTATTTTACAAAAGCACAACGTTTGGTTGTTATTGTGAGTGCACACAAATACAAGTTGACTCTTTATAGATTCAAAAGATGTATTATCTTATCTATATTACCAAAAATGACAGAGTATTTTAAGTGCATGTGATCGCACCGGGGCCTCCATGCTATTATTCAGCTTTCGCACTCTGAACAAACACTTGAATAGTGCACAATTTTCTAGGTTAATGTTAAAGCGAGCGGCCATGCAAGAGTTGCTCCTACTTACATGTTTGAGATGATGAGCCATTTTTGAGGTCGATGAATGATATGCGAGCGTTTGGATGTCCAGCCGTTAAAGGTGGGGTAAGTCATATTTCAAAAACACAGTTTGGAAGTTAGTCGGGCTGACACCAACAACAAACGTGTTAGGGGCCATATGACGGTCAAGGAGACAGAATGAGAAAGAGGGAGATTTGAAGAAAAACTGCAGAAAGAGTGATGAGACACAATACAAAAAAGCTCAAAAGAATATCACTTGAATGAAGGTTTATGACTGGGCAAGCGCTTTAGGACCCGCATTAATATTAAAAAAGCTTTCCAGCACTGGAGAGAGATAAGTGGGAAGGCCTGAAAACAGACGCGGAGGTTGCTTTGATTCCGCTTTACACATGAGTAACACTGGGCTTGAGTGTCATTGATTGTCTGGAGCTGCTGTGCTGTTGGAGACTAACAACGAACTTGTTTGTATTTACTCTTGTGTACTGTAGTTTCATTTTTTGTGCTTCCTTGTCGTTCATTCATCATTTGCGCTTTATTTTTCGTGAAGCATTTAGTTGCACGTCAGCTATAATAAAAAGACATCCACTCTCTCATTGCGTGTGTTGGAGGCAGAGAAATTAAGAGAGGGGTATGTTTGTTTGGTTTGATTTCAAATATCAAAAATGTCCAACGGTGTTTTTGAAAAATGGCTTACCCCACCTTTAATGATCTGTCCGTCACAGACTGCGTGACTTCGCCAATTCCTGTGGATTTTTTCCCCCTGCGACTAATACAATTTTGGTCGACTAAGCCTCTTATCGTTGACTAACGGTTAATCGACTATTAGGGGGCAGCTCTATAAGTTATATTAAAGGCATAGTTCACCCAAAAATTAAAATTCTGCCATTATTTACTAGTCTTCATGTTGTTCCAACCCCATAAGACTTTCGTTCATCTTCGGAAGACAAATAAATATATTTTTGATGAAATCTAAGCGATTTCTGTCCTTCCATAGACAGCTACACAACTGACACTTTGACGCTTCAAAAAGTTCATAAAAAGATTGTAAAACTATTCCATACAAATGTAATGGTTTAGTCCAAATTTCCTGAAGAGACTCAATCGCTTTATTTGATGAACAGATTGAATTTAAGCTTTACTTTATAGGTATATTATTACTAGTGTTGATAATACTACTACTAAACTCAACTTAATATTATTATATAAACTAAACTTTATTATTATTGGTGTTAACACTAATAATAATAAATAATGGAATTATGGAAATTAAATCCACTGCAATGCTGTTTCATGTTGTCTTGTCCTCAACACTGCATATACAGTATGCATGGTTTTGAGTGTATGTGTGCGCATATATAGAAGTGTAACCCTGCCAAAAACTAGGACTGTTATCTTATCAAATGTATTGTCATGGTAACCCTGGAGGCATGGCAACACAATAATACACAATCACCAACAGCGGCACCGTGAGCCCTGGGAATGAATTCTAACCTCCCGAAAATGCATTAGAGCAGATTACAGGGCTTCATTTGATTCCACGCTCTCACCTTCGCCTGCTCAACAGTCACACTGAGCCAAACCTGTCTAACCTTCAACACATCTGATCATGTGATATAACTCATTCAGTTCACTTCAGATTGTGATTTTACAGCACAGGCATACAGACACAAACTCATTCGTGGTGAGTGTCACTATTACGATTGCTCATAGGGATTTGTACAAAACCCCTAAACATATTCAACTACAACACACAACTCATTCTGCATCCTTTTTGCTACAGATGTGAATGAGATCTCAAATCATTTGGCTTAATGGGAACCAGTGTGCAATTACTTTTGGAAGCAACTGGGCTCACAATATTGTTCACCTTAAGAATGTCAATCCCAGAAAACTCTTGGACTTAAGCCATATCTAGAACTCTTTTGACTTTGCAACAAATGCAGAACACCCTACAAACTACCTTGCAATGCCTTAGCAATCACTCAAAACACCCTAGTAACCAAAATGTTAACTTTGAACAGTCATGCATTTTATACAAATAGTTGGCTTTGTTATAAAACTTTTCCTACAGGATGAAGCAAGGTTAAACATATACATACATATTCACACTACCCTATGTTTTCCATGGTAACTATCTCTGGGTAGTATATAAAAAACAGCAACCGTAAGTACAGTGAAATCACATTTAACCTGTATAAAAGAAATGAAGGTTCATTTAATCTAATACATTCATGCTGTTATCTCACTAATTTCTCTCTTACTTACTGATATCTCTCACTCTTTCATTCTCCCTCACTTTTGAAATGCACATTTATTCATTTGGCAGAGGGTTTTATCTAAAGTGACTTAATGTACATTAAGAATATATATTTTATTAGAATGCATGTTCCCTGTGAATTAAACGCATGACCGTTTAATAGCTTGGGGTCAGTAAGATTTATTTTTCCTAAAGAAATTAATTCAAGCATCCATTAAATTAATTAAAAAGTGAGAGTAAGATATTTACAATGTTATAAAAGATTTCTATTTCAAATAAAAAAACACTGTTCTTTTGAAAGAATCCTAAAAATGCATCATGGTTTCCATAAAAATATTAAGCAGCACAACTCTTTTCAACATTGATAATAATAAGAAATGTTTCTAGAGCAGCAAATCAGCCTATTAGAATGATTTCTGAAGGATCATGTGACACTGAAGACTGGAGTAATGATGCTGAAAATTAAGATTTGCCATCACATGAATAAATTACATTTGTAATTATATTATACATATTTATCCTGTTGTCATGAACTGCTGGGAGATTGCTGTTGAGGATCAAAATGCAGTAGTTTATCGAAAGTGTAATCCACAATCGTAGTCAAAAATAGGCGAAAGGTCATAAAGACAGGGTAAACAATCCAAACCATAACAGGGTACAGGAACTAGGCAAGTGACGATATCAAATTTTCATGTTGCGATTAATTGCTGAAGCTTTTATCACGGTATACGGTATTATCACGATATTGAAATAAGTTGCAAAAAAAAAAGAAGTGTTGTCATAGTATATCAGGTTTAAGAACTCTTTTTGGAATAACAAAAATAACTCTGAATGTTTAAATACAATAATACAATACACAAAAAAATATATAAAGTCACATTTTCAAACAGATTAAAGTGCAAAAGAATTAGGCTATAAAGAACAACAGGTAACACTTTACAATAAGGTCTCATTATTTAATGCATTAAGATTGAGCAATAGCTACATTTGTTACAGAAAGTATTATTTTTTGTTAATGTTAGTTAAGAAACACATTGTTAGTTTTATCTCAGGTCCATTAAATAAGTTCTTTTGATTTTAGTAATGTTATTAAGCAGTAACTAAGAAATTAACATTAACTAAGAATAATTAATGCTTTATAAGTATTTTTCATTGTCAGTTTGGTAATAATGAATTAACATGTTAACTAATAAAGCCGTATGTCTAAGTTTAACTGAACAATAACAAATAATCAGAAAATTTCTAATCATTAGGGCATGTTGTAGTCCAGATTAAAATATATGTTTGAGGCATTTTAAAAACTTCACCAGTGCAGTTGCTTTGTTTATGGGGTATAACAATTTTAATAATTGGTAATAAATTATTATTTACGGTATTTTTAAATGCCCACGATAACAATATCGTGCATATTCATTATCGCGATATATCGCATTACCGAATATCGGCACAAGTCTAACAGGAACAGTGTCAAAACCAAAGAACGGGAAACCAAAGGAAAGCAGTATGACACTTACAAGACTTCGCAATAAATGATAGAATGAACCAGGCTTATATGTGATGTGATCTGCGAAAACCCATGACATGAAATTTTACCCATCACAGGTTTCAATACCATATGAAAGCCCTTTCCAAATCTGTTTTTACTTCGTTCATAGCTTGTCTGTAATAAAAGATTTTGTTATCTGAAGTTGGCTGATCGCTCTGATTTTCAGGAATGGAATTTTCAGAAAAACAGGTTTAAATAACTGTCACCCCCTTTTTTCGCACAGACATGAAAATGCACTATCCAAACATAAATGGTTGTAATTCAAGAAAGCTTTGGAATATTGACCTAAGGTTGGCCTTGTTTGTCAGATTATTGTAGAAGTGAAATAAAAACAAAAAGTTATAGAAGTTTAAGTTTATGAAAAAGTAAAAATTTAATTGTTTATATTTTATAATAAAATATTACAAAGCATGTTTTACTCTTAAACTGCAATAAAATAAAAGCCAAACATTTTAACATTCCAAATTTTAGGTTGAAATATTTCAAAAATGAGCTTTCAGTAAGATTTTGTTTGGGCGCAGTACCAAACTTTTTCACTAGATGACACCCAAGCTCCATATCT
Source organism: Anabarilius grahami (assembly GCA_003731715.1). NCBI lineage: Eukaryota > Metazoa > Chordata > Actinopteri > Cypriniformes > Xenocyprididae > Anabarilius > Anabarilius grahami. The sequence continues at coordinate 3,089,203 of RJVU01053773.1, forward strand.
GATCATTTATTTGAGCGATCTGAACCACATATTTCCATATTTTCATACATTTTATGATTTAGACATCCTATTCTTAAGTAGTATGAGCAGTTTGGCAGTATTTGATTTGAATACAACCTCTAATAAACACATAATTAGAACATATGAGTTCATTATAGCTCTGTTGTTCTCTTGTGCTCCGCCTTCTCACGATAACGTTGCATTAGAAAAAAAATCCTAAGTGCCTTAGTTTATACAGGACTGGCGGGAAATTTGCATTAATACATCTTCATTCTACATGTTATGGGGTTTATTTTGATAGGTGAACTGTCTTTGTAGTGTAAAGAGAGGGAAAACTATGGCCGTTTTTTTTAACCTCCGCTGGGTGTGTTCTTAAACAGTAACGTTAGAGAAAGACAGCCTTGCCACTATAAATCACTATTTTTCTGCACTTAACAGGCGAATTTTGCCAAGATATTTTCAGAGATGATAGACAGGATGTTATAGAATAATAATTTAATGAAAACCCAATTTTGACAAAAAAAAAAAGACATTCAAACTATTTTTTGAATTTACTGAAAAAGTTTCATCGCGACATCCGACGGGTTTTCCCAGGTCGCATCACATATAGGCAGGGGTAAAGAACTAATAAGACACAGCTGAAGATGAAGATGGATGATGAGACCAGGCACTGAGTTATGGGAAATGTAGTCTTTGATTGAGTGGCAATAGTCTGGGGTAGAGTGCCTTCTGGTGGCTATCAAGGGCACTCCAGCTGGCAATCATGACACCTATATAATATTTGATCAAATAAATTAATTATAGCTTTGGTGAGCATACAAAGCCTTAAAAATAAAATACAGACCACTTTCAAGCGGTATGTATATTGCGTGCAAACACACACATTGTTCAAAATAATTTTTATTACACTTTTTTGATACTTTTTATTTTTGACATAAATTTATTAGGGCTGCCCCCAGCTAATGATTTCCTTAGTGGACTGTGTTAGTTGTTCATAATGCATTCTGGGATTGCCTTTTCTGCAAAGAATACATTCGACTTTGTCTAAAGCGAGATATCTAGTATTGTTAGTTTTCCTACTTTTCAGAACAGCCTTCACATCGGAAGTGCACATATTACTAATGTCTTAGCATGCTGCCTCCGTAGGTAGCTCACTTGGTTGTGGAAGAGAGAAATTGCCTCTTTTCCCCTCTCTTCCTCTGTCACTGTCTGTACTCTTTAGTCACAGAGTCAAACACTTCTCACCATGTGACTGACAATCCGTTTGACAGCCCCGACTGGGTTTGACATATTTTCACTGAGTGACAGTGATACCTGAGACAATTTAACCCCCTGGACTGTTTTTAGCCTCACTGAAAGAGAAAAGAATACACTTTAAATCTTCTTTTCTATGCCAAACTATTAACTTAAAATAACTGTGACTGGTGATTATAAATACACTTATATACTATTTATAATATTTCATTCAATATCAAAACCATATTTAAAAACTGTTAAATCTGTACTTGTTAGAATAACACGTTGTTAGCTAAGCAACATACTAATGCCACACTCAATTGGAATCAATTGAGATTGATGTGCAGAGTGTTCCAAATCAGATGCTTATGAGGTTCTATTTCAGATAAGATACTCCCTAAGAAGACAGCTGAAGTAGACAGCTGAGTTTGGAACAGAGCTAATGTGTAAGAAGCTGAGATAAGCAACATACATGCTAATCGATACCTCTGACACAGCACACACCAGAAACCTACAACCCTCAACATAGTCACATACAGTACTGAACACTAGCCCAATGGGGACATGCAGGGAAGACCTCAACTAGATCAAATATATATATATTTTTTTTTAAATACTTACACTGGAAATTTTAATAATACATTGACATTTGGGGCTGTATTCACAAAACATCCTAAGGGTAAAAGTAGCACCTAACTTGCCGATTTAGGAGAAACTCTTAAAAATAATGGGTGTGTCTCCTAAATTTTTGCTCTAAGAGTATTTCACAAAGCATTTTAGCATTAAAACTAGCTCCAAAATCTGTGAAAAGTTAGGAGTAGTGAAGAGGACTCCTAAGTCACTAAGACCAAATCACAAACAATCCTAAAATGGTAACACTAAACTAGTGTGTTCTGGGTGGTTGCTAGGTAGTAGCTATGGTCTTCTGGGTGGGTTACTTACTGGCCCAAGTCAAAATAGTCCACCCCCAAGTCTCTATGATATTTAGTCTATGAAAGTAATTCTCAACCAGTTTGGCTGAAAATTGGCTCGAAAATGGTTGACACACACAAGTACCATCCCACTGTACTTAACATGCACATGAACCGATCAGGCATAACATTGTAATCACTTTCCTAATATTGTGTTGGTCCCCCTTTTGCTGGCAAAACAACCCTGACCCGTAGAGGCATGGACTCCACTAGACCCCTGTAGGTGTGCTGTGGTTTCTGGCACCAAGATGTTAGCAGCAGATCCTTTAAGTCCTGTAAGTTGCGAAATGGGGTATCCATGAATCGGACTTGTTTGTTCAGCACATCCCATAGATGCTCGATTGGATTGAGATCTAGGGAATTTGGAGGCCATGTCAACACCTCAAACTCGTTGTTGTGCTCCTCAAACCATTCCTGAACCATTTTTGCTTTGTGGCAGGTTCATTATCCTGCTGAAAGAGGCCACAGCCACCAGGAAATACTGTTTCCATGAAAGGGTGTACATGGTCTGCAACAATGCTTAGGTAGGTGGTATGTGTCAAAGTAACATCCACATGGAGGGCAGGACCCAAGGTTTCCCAGCAGAACATTGGCCAAAGCATCACACTGCCTCCGCCGGCTTGCCTTCTTCCCATAGTTCATCCGGGTGCCATGTGTTCCCCAGGTAAGCGACGCACACGCACCCGGCCATCCACGTGATGTAAAAGAAAACTTGATTGATCAGACCAGGCCACCTTCTTCCATTGCTCCATGGTCCAGTTCTGATGCTCACGTGCCCACTGTTGGCACTTTCGGCGGTGGACAGGGGTCAGCATGGGCACCCTGACTGGTCTATGCAGCCCCATAAGCAACAAACTGTGATACACCGTGTATTCTGACACCTTTCTATCAGAACCAGCATTAACTTCTTGAGCAATTTGAGCTAAATTAGCTCGTCTGTTGGATTGGACCACACGGGCCAGCCTTCGCTCCCCACGTGTATCAATGAGCCTTGGCCGCCCATGACCCTGTCGCTGGTTAACCACTGTTCCTTCCTTGGACCACTTTTGATAGATACTGACCACTGCAGACCGGGAACACCCCACAAGAGCTGCAGTTTTGGAGATGCTCTGACCCAGTCGTCTAGCCATCACAATTTGGCCCTGGTCAAACTTGCTCATTTTTCCTGCTTCTAACACATCAACTTTGAGGACAAAATGTTCACTTGCTGCCTAATATATCCTGCCCACTAACAGGTGCCATGATTAAGAGATAATCAATGTTATTCACTTCACCTGTCAGTGGTCATAATGTTATGCCTGATCGGTGTAAATTGTAAGTACAGCACTAACACGGATGAATAAGGCTAAATAGCAGTCCCAAAATCGTTTTTGTTAATACAACCGAGTCAGTATGTTGGTATGAGCCATCACAGTCATCAAAAACAGAGAAAATAACACACTGAAAATGAAGTTGTATTTTGGGTTATGGAAGATTATGGAAACAGTTACCATGGTAAATACACAATACTCACATGAACTATTAATAAAACATATGGACACTGATCCTGATGAATAGAATGAACATAATACCTACATGCAAATCCTTCTTAGCTGATACACAATACACCAGTTACTCAATATATTGGCACATTTTGGCATTTTTTTATGACTTACTAATTGACAACGCAACTTTGACATTGCATGCTCGTAATTTCTTTTGTTCTTTACACTACTCTTTGTGGGTCCCTCCTTCAATGAAAGTGGGATTTTTGCCCATTTTGTTGTCCTCAGGTGAAAATTGTTGGTCTGATCACTTAAATAAGTATAGCACACCTTAAGTGTCATCATTTGAGGTATCATTTAAGTTTGTAGCCCAAACATGGCAGGATGTAAAATGCTACTTATAGTTAAATTACGGATTTCAAATGACTAACCTAAACTATTATCAACAGTAATAGTGATGCTTACCTTAGAAAACACCACTAATAATTCTGGGAATGATGCAAAAGTGACCATGACAAATATTTGAACAAAAAAAGAGACTGTAATTTACGTAAGAGAGAGAGACAGACAGAGGTATCTTGTGAGTCTAAAACAACATCAAACAAGAGAAAGAAGAAAAAAATGAGGGAGTTTCTGCACCCAAACCCATAAATGAGACTAAAAATAGCAACGGAACTATTTGGGTGATTCAGAAGGATGAGTCATCGACTGAGGCAGGGGCGGAGAGAGAGAGAGAGAGAGAGAGACGAAGATCGAGAGAGAGAAAGTTTGCAGGTATATGCTGGTCTGTGTGGGTCTGTAGGTATTTACTGATTCCAGACATGCCCCCCAGATCCCGCTGCACACTGCAGCACCACTGATGGAAATTCCAGTGTGTTGGTGAGTGTGTATAAATGCAATCTACACTAGCTGAACAGCATACCAAGTAGGGTGCGGGCATTCCGGACCGTATAAGAACTGTAGGACAGGAATAACTCCTGGTGTGGAGCAGTATTTAGAAGTCTTTTTATTTAGAAGTCTTTTAATAAGAATATATTCCTAGGTGACTTGCAGAGTTGAATAAATATTACATGCAGTATAGGTCATAAACCTCACCCTCTCCATGTAATGTAATGGGACATGAGACAAACTAAACAATCAAAGTACAAGTCAAATATTTTTTTCCAAAAGTGGAAATTTTAGGCAGTTTTTATCACGCTGACGTTAGATCAAGTGTTCGTTCTTTAAATAAGTTTGGTTTTAGTTAGTTATTTGATGCTATAATAACGCGTGTTTTGACAGCACTGTTGGCAGCTTAGATTGACAGCTTCTCTGAGCAAAATAGTCACTGAAACACCAACTGATTTTTTTCTGGATCTTCAGGAGGAGATTGGAGCTTTAACTTTAATTTTTACATTTCCAGAACTGTTTATTTCACATCATCATAATGAGTTGTTCTGCAGTAAACTGTATTAACTGATTCTGCGGGAATGTGGGTGGGACCTTGATATCATGGCTCCACTTCGCGGTCACTACTGCGCAGACTCGAGACTCAAGATGTCAGCGCCATATTGGCACACCGGCTTCTTCAGTTACTACAATGGAAGAGAGTGAAGGTGCGTCGGCCATCTTTTTTTACAGTCTATGGTTAAAGTAGCCCAATTCCACGGAAAAAACGTGGACTTGGCAACACTGGAGTGGATCTCTGTACTTGTGGGAGTGAGTGGAGGCGGGGCTAATTAGCATATCCATAGATCCCTGTATACTAAATGAAGCAAGGGTGTAGAGTTACATTCANAATATAAAAATAAAAATTTTACTTTAAAATATTAATAAAAACTAGTAATAATAATATTATATAATTAATACAAAAATAGCAATACATAATGAACAGCCTCTCCCCTTTTTAAATAGCCAGTAGTGTTTAGTTTCTGTAACAGTCATGAATAATAATTTGCCACTTGCTACTCCTATTGGAGAGGGAGGGACTTTGAGATTTAATTGACATTTTCACTGGGGCTTATTCTACTCTACTGAATGTTAAAGGGTACATAGCACACACAGTTTTCCGCCAATCTCATGTTAATCTTGAGTACCTATAGAGTAGTACTCCATCCTTCATATCTCCGAAAAGTCTTTAGTGTTATCATATTTCTAAAAGACAGATACACTGTACCGACTCTTTCCGAAAAAAGGCGAGCTCATGTAGGCGTGCCGTGGGCAGAGATAAAGAGACACAAGCACGTGCAGCTTTTGCGTAGAGATCGTCTGCAAGTTGCGACATCATTTTAAATAAAAAGGGAACAAAAACATTTGTGTTGTTTACATTATATGCACTTGACACCGATTGCCAAAAAAACACACATTTGATGCAGTTTTACTCACTGCCCGCGATCTGCAAATCCAGCGCCGAACGGGGACTAGTTTACAAAACATTTGTCACCGAAATTTCATGAACAAACAAACATACGTGCACAACTTCCCTGCAGCCCCAGAAAAACAAACTTCATCCACTGTTCCCTTAACGCTGGGTTCTTTGGGAAGCTGAAAAAGGTAATCTTTCCCTCGATCACAACCGAAAACACACTTCTTTGGTGAAATCTCTCAGCTTCCGTAACCCGAAAGAAGCACGTTGATGGCCGTGCTTTTGCTCTCGCTCTGGGTGATGTGTGCGCATGCTTATCAGGGAGAAGTGCCCATACAAGGAATTGATACAGGGCCATACTCGAAAAAAACTTTCTGAAAGTTATGGCACAGAAATACTCCGTCATATGTCCAACTCATGTTTTGAAACTTTGTCCATGTTTAGCATGAGAATGCAACTCTTTAACAGTGTAAATAAGTCAGAATGCATGAAATAGCATTACCCCCCCTTAAATAAAGATTAAGGTCAAATAAATAGAAATGTTAAATATATACTTCTAGCTAATTCTATTGCCTTCTAACCTACAGCACAACCAATCTAAGTACAGAGGTCAACTACAGAGAATGAGGAATGAAAAGATGGAAAGAAGAAAGAGAGAGAAAGAGGGGGAGAGAGCTCAAGAGAATGAGATTGATGTCACTCGAGTCACGACACAGCAGTGAGCTCAGAGAGAAATCTGAATGAACATTAGTTCAGGCTTCAGAATCTGACATGCATGACTGAAATCGCTTCAGTAATCGATGTTAAATCACACACTCACACACACACACACACACACGTTCGTTTTTGTGAATTGTGGGGACATGCCATAGGCGTAATGGTTTTTATACTGTACAAACCGTATTTTCTATCACCCTACACTACCCCTACCCCTAAACCTAACCATCACAGGAAACTGTACATTTTTACTTTCTCACAAAAACTCATTCTGTATGATTTATAAGCCTTTTGAAAAATGGGGACATGGGGTAATGTCACCCCATAAGTCACCCTCTCCTTGTAATACCTATGTTATACCCATGTCATTATACAAATTTGTGTTCTGATATGTCACAAACACACACACACACACACACACACACACATACACATACACACACACACACACACACACACACACACACACACACAAAGACAAAACAATTCCAAGCTCAAAAATCACACACATTTGTGGACATGCAAAAGCACACGCACACGCACACGCACACACACACACACACACACACACACACAGTCAGAGCACATAAGGGATTTGTTTGGGTAAGTTAATTGTACACAGGGTTGTCTTCGTCGCTTCAGTGAGGCGAAACATATTGCCTCTACTGTCAAAGAGCTTTCATCTGTTATTGCTGGATAAACGCTAACACAAAAGACACACACACACACACATGCTCATTTTCACTCTTCCGGGCCTTGATAGAGATGGACAGATGACAGGTCTGTCTTCACACATTGTTTAATTGACCGATAGCTTGTGACGAGTGTCTGGACAATGACACAGCAACACACACTCTCTCCCTCTCATATGCAGCATTATGCAATCCTATTACAGACCGCCTAGTGTTACCAGCTTTTGAGCGGAGATACTAGAGATTAGAGTGTGGAGGTGTAGACACACACACATTTCACAGTGCATCTGTCATACAGCAAAGTGCTGCAGTTCTGGACTAGTCTACAGTTTCTGGGTGTTTTGACATGCAGGAGCTGTCCACTGAAATCAGGGAGCTGTCCGCCACAGCTGGTGCTGAAACCAGAACAAAGGCTCCTACATTTACTGTACATTTATGCATCTGGCAGAAGCTTTTATCAAAGTGACTTACAATGCATCCAAGGTAAACATTTACATTTTATCAGTTCTTTCTTTCCCTGGGAATCGAACGCATTGTCCATGACCATGGTGCTGTTAGTGTCATGCTCTGCTTCTACTCAAAGAGCATTGTAATACCTGCAAAAGCTAGCTGTTAGCATGGTAATTTCATCTCAAAGGAAGCTGCTAATCTGGCACAGGACAAGCTGGAAGTATGCGATTTGACACTCAGAGTCGGCTAAAAAGTGAACAAAATAAAACACGTTGGCCTTCACTCAAGTCAACTATATGAGAACATTCTCAAGATAAGGGTATTTTCATGATAAATCGCAATTAACATGAAATCTTGACTGTCGGCTTAAACCGATTTGGCCGAGTGCGATTATGAAATCTTAAAGGCTGCGATTATTTTTTATGTACAGCTTGTCAATGAAGCACAGCTCTGTGGTCAGTAGTAAATGCTGCTGCATCTGAAAGCACTGCTAGTTTGAGACGCTTATAACGTGCATTTGAAAAAGCAACATGCGTCAAACATCTTTCCAAACATGAGAAGCATTTATGAACCTCTTGTCCAACAAAAGACAAAATTTAATAGAGTTGAAGAACTCAGATAAACCATATACGCCACATTTACACAGGGCGTCTGCGTCAATGCTTGACGGAGGGCGTGTCTGAAGCTTGGTCATAGTGACAACAGCCAATCACATTACTTTCCGGTGTGCATGAAAGCAATTGGCTAGCGACTGCTCTAGGGTATTTGCATAAAGCGATCTGACTGGCTGACACCTGCTTTGACGCTTGAAAAGTTAAGAAATTTTCAACTTTTGCTGCGAGCAACGTGAGTGAAGCAACGCAACGAAACCCAAAATTCAGTTCAGCAACACGTGACGTCACCCATTCAAAATAAATGAGAAGCGTTAACGCCGACGCCCCATGTGAATGCAGTGATATTGTCGTAGTTGTGTGTTTATTAGTCATGTTTAATCAATCAAATGTTTATTCAGCTACAGTGATAGTATGATGATTTCCTGGAGTACGATATATCGTCCTTCTGCGGGGCGTATTTGGAGTTTCTGCACGAGAGCGCCCTCTGGCTTTCAAAAGCAGCGGCATTTACTACTGATCACAGAGCCGTGCTTCACTGAGAAGCTGCGCATAAAAAAAATCGCAGCCTTTGCCAAAACGCGTGCAGTTTAATTTCAATGCAGCAAGTGGTCACATTTTATTGAGGCTAAATTACAATATTTGTTAGCCCAATGGTTTGATATTTTGTAAGTTACCTTTTACATTTCTGCTATTGCATTTTTTTCATAACTGTTTTACTGCTTAAATTTCATATACAATTATTATTATTTTTATTTGCCCTGTGCACTCTGAAATTCACTATGTCCGCATATACTTCAAAGTTATATGCACACAGACACCCATAAAAGCGGATGAAGAAGGCAAAAACAAACAGTGATTCCTCCATTAGAAAGATGTTATAAATTGGAAAATGCAATGGTAGCATTATGTTAGCAAATGTGCATGTGTGTGTGTGTCTATACATGTGATCTGAAGCAAAAAGGAGAGAAACTGTTAATTTTACTCTAATGGGACGAATGAGACCAATTACAAATTAAGTGTGTTCTCAGGGGATCTTCCTGGATGTAACATTCTTTGTTCTCAGGAGAGTCGATGTTCTTTTCTAATGAAACTACAGGAAATGAGAGGAGAGAAACTATTAGCGTTAAAGACTTTTACACACACATGAAGAAATTCAAGTAGTTATCAAAGCCTTTTGCATGTTCACTACCATTTGGGGTTGGTAAATATTTATGTTTTTGAAAGAAGTCTTTTATACTTACAAAGATTGCATTTATTTGATCAAAATAAAAACATCTGGTAAAACTGTAATATTGTAAAATATTATTACAATTTAAAATAACTGTTTTCTATTTTAATATATTTTAAAATGTAATGTATCTCTGTGGTGGCAGAGCTGAATTTTCAGCATCATTGCTCCAGTCTTCAGTGTCACATGATCCTTCAGAAATCATTAGAATATGCAAATTTGATACTCAAGAAACATTTCTTATAATTATCAATATTAAAACAGTTGTGTTGCTTAATATTTTCAAGGAAAGTGATAAATTTTTCAAATCAAAAGAAATAGAAACCTTTTAACACTATAAATGTATTTACTTCTACTTTTCATTGTTTTAATGCATCCTTGCTGAATAAATGTATTACAAAACAAACAAACAAAAAAACTTTCTGACACCAAACTTTTGAATGGTAGGGTTTACACACAAATATATATGTCATAATATATTGTGTCACCAGCAAACATAAAATTGACACTCAAAGCCTCTCAATTGAATGCGATCATCATATCCTATACATCAACCCTTAACATACAAGTTTCTAAACTCAGCATACATACAGCAAATCTGTTTTAAAGATGGCTGACATCTCGAGATGTGATTGAAATCCCACATTTGCATTTCCACTATTCTTTTCCATATTAGGCTGGCAAGCTAAAATTCACCAAAACAACAGGTCCGTGGTTATACAGATGCTGGTCATATATTTAGAATATCATCAAAAAGTTTATTTATTTCACTAATTCCATTCAAAAAGTGAAACTTGTATATTATATTCATTCATTACACACAGACTGATATATTTCAAATGTTTATTTCTTTTAATTTTGATGATTATAACTGACAACTAAGGAAAATCCTAAATTCAGTATCTCAGAAAATTAGAATATTACTTAAGACCAATACAAAGAAAGGATTTTTAGAAATCTTGGCCAACTGAAAAGTATGAACATGAAAAGTATGAGCATGTACAGCACTCAATACTTAGTTGGGGCTCCTTTTGCCTGAATTACTGCAGCAATGCGGCGTGGCATGGAGTCGATCAGTCTGTGGCACTGCTCAGGTGTTATGAGAGCCCAGGTTGCTCTGATAGTGGCCTTCAGCTCTTCTGCATTGTTGGGTCTGGCATATCGCATCTTCCTCTTCACAATACCCCATAGATTTTCTATGGGGTTAAGGTCAGGCGAGTTTGCTGGCCAATTAAGAACAGGGATACCATTGTCCTTAAACCAGGTACTGGTAGCTTTGGCACTGTGTGCAGGTGCCAAGTCCTGTTGGAAAATTAAATCTGCATCTCCATAAAGTTGGTCAGCAGCAGGAAGCATGAAGTGCTCTAAAACTTCCTGGTATACGGCTGTGTTGACCTTGGACCTCAGAAAACACAGTGGACCAACACCAGCAGATGACATGGCACCCCAAACCATCACTGACTGTGGAAACTTTACACTGGACCTCAAGCAACGTGGATTGTGTGCCTCTCCTCTCTTCCTCCAGACTCTGGGACCCTGATTTCCAAAGGAAATGCAAAATTTACTTTCATCAGGGAACATAACTTTGGACCACGCAGCAGCAGTCCAGTCCTTTTTGTCTTTTGCTGCTTCTGACACTGTCTGTTGTTCAAGAGTGGCTTGACACAAGGAATGCGACAGCTGAAACCCATGTCTTGCATACGTCTGTGCGTAGTGGTTCTTGAAGCACTGACTCCAGCTGCAGTCCACTCTTTGTGAATCTCCCCCACATTTTTGAATGGGTTTTGTTTCACAATCCTCTCCAGGGTGCGGTTATCCCTATTGCTTGTACACTTTTTTCTACCACATCTTTTCCTTCCCTTCGCCTCTCTATTAATGTGCTTGGACACAGAGCTCTGTGAACAGCCAGCCTCTTTTGCAATGACCTTTTGTGTCTTGCCCTCCTTGTGCAAGGTGTCAATGGTCGTCTTTTGGACAACTGTCAAGTCAGCAGTCTTCCCCATGATTGTGTAGCCTACAGAACTAGACTGAGAGACCATTTAAAGGCCTTTGCAGGTGTTTTGAGTTAATTAGCTGATTAGAGTGTGGCACCAGGTGTCTTCAATATTGAACCTTTTCACAATATTCAAATTTTCTGAGATACTGAATTATAATCATCAAAAATAAAAGAAATAAACATTTGAAATATATCAGTCTGTGTGTAATGAATGAATATAATATACAAGTTTTTAAATGGTAATCCTAAGCACACCCTCCTTCAGCATATCAGAACAGAAATCAACTCATGGTGAAAACTAAAGGATTCTTCTATAAAACATATTCCAGCTGATGGGGAAACACCCTGGTGCATCTATAGGGGCTTGCCTGTGGTTTTCTGGCATCATTAGATCTTTCATTTCTAGAAAGCCCTCAAAGGATGCAGGTAATACATCACTCTGAGCTCCCCTTTAACCTGTGTCTCTGTGTGCGTGTTTGAATTATTGGACACGTGCCACACTTGTCGTCGGAAAAGGTGTGTGGGAATTTTTCATCTCTCTTTCTCACACTCTCACAATGCATTTAAATGTGATGTTTAGTACAGACACCGACCTGCCTGCCTGATCTCAATACACAGCCCTAAACATGACAAACACCTCCAAAACCAGCATTTATGAGAGTGAGAGCGAAAAGACAGCAGAGAGTAAAGCACAGGGAGAGAGGTGTATGTGTGTGGATCTGAACACATTATGAGTTTTCACCTACAGACATATTGCAGTGTTGAAAATCATTTATGTGAGACAACAGCTGTGGGCATTTAGATATTCTAGAGTTATATGTAAAGCTGGACAATGTAAAAAATATCTTAATTTTTTTATTTTAGAAAATTTATAAATAGTAAAAAATTATAGCTTGAATGCAACAGCCTGTAATTTCTGCTGAAAGCATCTGTACAAATTTAAAAAAGGGTGAATGAGCCATAATTTTGACATTTAGCCAAGTAGATTCAAATTTTTTGGAGCAACTGCAATATATAATATAAATATTGTAAAAACATAGGGAACATTATTGAGTGTGAATCGTATTTTGAAGTGATTTGATGAAATGGACAGTTCAAAGAAAGGTGCGGGTGCAAAACTGGTATACTGGCACAGTTATAACGGCCACAAACATGTGGTTAGTTCACCCAAAAATGAAATTTCTGTCAGTAATTACTTACCCTCATGTTGTTCCAAACCCGTAAGACCTTCGTTCATCTTCGGAACACAAATTAAGATATTTTTTGATGACATCTGAAGGTTTCTGAACCACACATTGGCAGCAACGTTATCGCACCTTTTGAGGTCCAGAAAGGTAGTCAAGACACCGTTAAAATAGTCCACATGACCACAGTGGTTCAACCTCAATGTTATGTAGTGACAAGAATACTTTTTGTGCACAAAAACAAAACAAAAATAACAACTTTATTCAACAAATTCTCCTCTCCCGTCAGTCTCCTACGCTGATCACGTAGTGAACACAGTGCAGCGCTTCCATGTTTACGTCCGAACGCCGGCTCAATATTGGATGACGCTGTTCAACAGCATAAGAGAATGACAGGGGAGAGAATCAATTGTTGAGTAAAGTCATTATTTTTTGTTTTGTTTTTGCACAGAAAAAGTATTCTCGTCGCTTCATAACATTAAGGTTGAACCACTGTAGTCACCTGGACTATTTTAACAATGTCTTTACTACTTTTGTGGAGCATGAATGTGGTAATTGCATTGCTTTCTCTTGGGGATCAGAAAGCTCTCTGATTTCATCAAATATATCTTAATTTGTGTTCCAAAGATAAACAAAGGTTTTGGAACGACATGAGGGCAAGTAATTAATAACAGAAATTTCATTTTTGGGTGAACTAAACCTTTAAAATCATCACACTACAATAGCGTCAGTTACATTTATATTGCCAACAGAATAATACAAAATATATTATAAATATTTAATATATTGTCCAGCCCTAGTTGTATGCATATGTGTATTTATGCATCACTTCTTACCAAGTCGAGGATCGAACTGTCTCATCTGTACCTCCTCCACGCAGTCTGCAGGAAACCAACCAGTTCTTCCTTTTACAGTGCCCTCCCAGAATCCCCCTTCTCCTATACTTAACACTAAGAGAAAGAGAGAAAGAAAGAGAGACAGAGAGACATTAACTGTCATCTCATGAACACAAATCATTTGAGTGTTAATTAGACATAGATCCCCAGAGAAGTTAGCTAACATCCTTGATCATAATACCTGGATAAAAAAAGATAAAAAGTTGTCTTTTGGGGTTAGGTTAATCTAACCCCAAAAGACATCTAATTTCCATCAATTGGAAAATGAATTATATATAATGCAAACACTTTTTTTTTATTCTGAAAATGTAAAAAGGTAACATTTATGGGTATACTTATAATTAAGTTATATTATATAAATATTATGCCTAAGTCTATGGCACATTCCCATTCAGATGCGTTATGTGTGCATATGGATCTCAGCACGCATTCAAAGATCTTTTTCCTTTTCGGAAATGAGCTTGAAGAGGGAGAACAGATAGATGAAATATTCTGTGACGTGAGTTGAATGACCAGTGGAAACTGAGTAAGAGCAGAACATTGTGTTCAACAGGAAACTGATTCATCCTGTGATATTCTACACAAACTGAAATAACACAATGTATTACATGTGGTGACACCAGACACACTAAAAACATATAAAATCACATGCATCAAGTCCTTCAGCATTGTAGTTGCTAGGATACCGCAGTTTAAAAGCATTGAGTGTACGAGTGTATGTTTATCAAAAGAGCAAGGTGTGCAAAAAGGGCAGGTAGGCAATTTTGTGGTACTGTTGAATTCAATAAATCAATAACCAAAAATGTAACACACACACACACACAGGGTTTCATTCATGCTGAAGTAGATCTTTAACTGGAGATGGCATATTAGTGAAACCTCACTTACAGAGTACATAAATGCAAACCACTACTTTTTTCCAGTGTGTCTTTCAGCCTCTTAGTGAAGTACTTGTTCCCCCTGCTCTTGTAGTGTAATCCATAACGGAAGTGCTGCTTGACGGTCTACAAGGCCAACTGACCCTTTACTAAGTTTTGCCTCTTTGTCGCCATCTCTGTTTGAAACCTGCAATTGCAGTTATTTGAGGAATTATCACCTTTACGTGGGTTGTGCATCGGCACGGCTCCTCAGCGTGGATTAATCTAATGTTTGCTGTCAGTCACCGCACTGGTGGATACTGTACTTCAGAATCACTGATTATAGTCTTGGAAGTATGACCAAAATAAGAATTTTCACCGGAGAATGTCATCTGAACAAGTAACATGTCTGCCACTTTTGTTCTGACCAACTGAGAAAAAAACCCATTACAATAAGTCATGCTAAATTGGTGATTAAATCTAACGAGCGCTTAGCTCGTATCACATCAAACCATGCAAATTAATATTATTTTTATACTTTGTTCTCAAATTGTTAATGTTAACAACATCAGTATTGCGTGACTGTGTATTTAGTGTGTATTAGCGTTACCTGTAGATTTCAATTTCTGTACAGTCTAAATTCTAATGTTAATTTGTTATACCATACAATCCGCCATCAAAATGATAAGTTGTGAATCGGGCTAAGGTAAGGAGATAGTTTTGAACACTGGCTGGTTATGTACTTGCTCAAATTTTTATTTTGGATCATTTTTAACCAAAAAAGTTACAGACTGCAGCTTTAATTAAACTTACATAGTATAAATTAAATTAAAATATAATGTAACATTAATTCACCTTGAAGTTTAACCATATTATTGGACCATTTCAGTACAATTGTTTTTAAAACAGACATAGATTCTCCATAGACATTAGAAAAAATGGCGAATGGCAACAGCTGCCAAGGAATGATTGGTCAATGACATTTTTAAGGTGGGGCTTAGTTAAAGGTCAATTGATCTGTATAAACCTTCCATCAACACATCACTCCTCACACACACACACACAAACACGCTTTTCTCCCGAGAAAGACTCAAAACCTAATCATCTAAAAACAACCAATTATACTGCATTTTTAATCAGTAAATTTGAAATTCTGTGAGTGGTTTTAAGTGTTTATCAAGCCGGAAGCACAGCCATTAGAATATTATCACCTCAGTGCTACTGACTGAGGTTACGCACATGCACACACACACACACACACAAATGCCTCCAGCTTCCAGACACATACAAATGGATGCCTCTGCTGCCTATGCCACAATTAAACACTTGTGTAAATGGGGCTCGTCGTGTAATAAATTCTGGTGAAGAGATGCACATCAGTGATGCTTCTCATTTTAATGTTTTCGATATTTGAGTCCAGAGAAATCTCAGTGTAATGAGTGTTTGTGGACTATACGTATTGCATAGAGGGGACATTTCATGGAAAACAGGATTTTATGGATATTAGATGGAAAAATTGGTCATACTGCATGAAAAGAGGCAAATTTGAAAATATAAGGGCTCACAGAAAACGTCGTATTTGCCAGATGTGTGTGGAAGCAACTGACTCAAGTAACACAACAGTAAATTAGGGGAAGAAGCCAGAATCCTTCACATAAGAAGATAAAAAGATGAAATGTAAAGCTGAATTCAAAACGTACCCACTATAATGTCAGCACTATAAGTACATTAACATGCACATTTACATATCATTGAATATTCAATACTACATAGTACGGTTACAAATAAAAAAAAAAGTTAGCCAATCATAACAGAGACCCTTGGAAACATTACAATTTTATGTTTTTGAAAGAAGTTTCTTCTGCTCACCAAGGCTGCATTTATTTAATCAAAAATACAGTAAAACAGTAATATTGTGAAATATTATTACAAATTAAAAGAACTGTTTTCTATTTGAATATATTTTAAAATGTAATTTATTCCTGTGATGGAAAAGCTTCAGTGTCACATGATCTTTCAGAAATCATTCTAATATGCTGTTTATACCAGAAAAATATTTTTTCATCAATATAGATGTCATATTTTGGTCTGTGGCAGCTATATTTATAAACAAAATTTCACACGATGCAAAAATACTGATGGATTTGTAATTTCTAACACAGCCTTTCATTTAAGTTTAGTTAAATTTTAAGCCTGAGAGGGAAGACAGAAATTATCACATAAAACTAAACTGAAGTTTTTGGTGGTTACAAAAAAGAAATACCACAAATATACTTGGATATATTCAAATACTACATAAAAATGCTTAAAATATATTTGAGCATAAGTGACATCTGTGCAATCCCTTCGACACATCCTAAAGGATCAACTTTTAACCACAATGACTAAAAAGAACAGCATGTTTGTACTTCTTTTTTTTTTTGTAGTCCGCGCGTGTCTTACATAACTAATCACTCAACGGACTCGCACAAGTGTTTACAAAGTACCGGGAGTGGGCTCTCCAACCCTGCCGCATGCCCGGACTTCTTTGGCATATTGGAAACAGGCCTTCGCACATACTGGCAAATGGCATCATGGGAGAAACACTCGCCAAGCTCTCAGTGTCAGTCCCTGACCATCAACCGGCAGCCGACTGAGGCAAACTGCCATGGCGAGCTCTTGACAGAAGGACCATTGTTACCACGGAGAAGGGCCTGAAGTATGTGTGTATATGCGTGTAAGCATACAGGAGTGTGTGTTGCTTCTCGGATGCTGAGATACTATCACAACGCTCCATTCTTATCAGCTTCAAAGCTCCTTTGACTCTTAAAAAGGATGAAAGGAGAATGGGTAATTCACCCGGCATGTAACTTTTCAACTCTTCACAATAAGAGCTCAGCATATACAGACACAGTGTAATGAGCGTGATTCTTTAAATTCTGTTCAATATAAATCAGATGTGAATGAATATAGCTGGATATTGTGAAGGAGGACTTTTTCATTCACAGGTAAATGACACAACTGGGCCAAATCACACACCCAGACGGGAGAGACAAACACTCAAAAAGAGATGTTAAAAAAAAAGACTGAATTACATAGTGAGAAGAAAAAGATCGATAAAGACACAAAGAGAGTTTTAAAGCTTATATAAAAAGTGCCATGAAATTGTCATGTTTTTTGACAACTTTTCAATAATTTGGAGTCAGAAAGATTTTTTGAAAGAAATTAATACATTTATTCAGAAAGGAAGCAAAAGATGTCTATAAATGCTGTACTTTGAAAAAGTATAACTGTTTCTACAAAAACTTTAATCAGCACAACTGTTTTCAATATTGATTATAATAAGAAATGTTTCTTCGTGTGACATTGAAGACTGGAGTAATATATACTAGAGTAATATAAACACACACACAAATCTGTTAGAATTTGTATGTGTGCATATTTCTGTAATATGATTAAAAAATGTGTTTTTTGAAAGAATTTAGGGCGGTGCAACAAATACCACCTGAATAAATAATATATATGTAATGGAATATCTATATATATATATAAAGTTTGTGTGTGATTTCACTCCACTGTGATTTCACTATCCACGTTCTCTGCATGTTCCAAGGAATATACCAAGACCAGTATCATAACAATAGGCAAAACTCAAAAGCTATTAGAGTTTTTTGAAATTTTATTATAATTTTTGACCACAAGATTGCACTGTCTCAAAACTTTTAGTGTACCTTCAGGACATGGTGCCGATGATACATACCAAGTTTTGTAATAATATGCTAATGTGTTCATAAAATACAGCATTTTGTGACATTATTCAAAATGGCTGATATGGAAAAAATGAATATCATTTGACAGTTTATGCTGCACTGAATTAAAAATTTTTTGGGCAAGTAAAAATATCTATTTTATCTCATATCTATTCTTGACCAGTAGGTGGCGCTGTGCCTAAATGCTGCAAGTAGCCTCGGGTCATGCTTGTGATGAAATGTACCAAGATTCGTCTCAATGCGCTAAAGCTTTATGGAGATATAGCCTCACATCCATTTTGATGTGCTCTTCGTCGAATTTGTTTGGTCATTTTTTGAGAACGTTCTGGTTTATTAAAAGTATTTGAATAGCTTTTTGCTATCATGGTCTGAAGAAAATGTGAGGCAATTTTGGTGAAAATCAGACTAACCATCTAGGACAAGTTTAAAAAAGTAGTTTTTTCAAAAAGTTCAAAAAAATAAATAAATAAATAAATAAAATAATATATACAGTGGGTACGGAAAGTATTCAGACCCCCTTAAAATTTTCACTCTTTGTTATATTGCAGCCATTTGCTAAAATCATTTAAGTCCTCATTAATGTACACACAGCACCCCATATTGACAGAAAAACACAGAATTGTTGACATTTTTGTAGATTTATTAAATATAGAAAAACTGAAATATCACATGGTCCTAAGTATTCAGACCCTTTGCTGTGACACTCATATATTTAACTCAGGTGCTGTCCATTTCTTCTGATCATCCTTGAGATGGTTCTACACCTTCATTTGAGTCCAGCTATGTTTGATTATACTGATTGGACTTGATTAGGAAAGCCACACACCTGTCTATATAAGACCTTACAGCTCACAGTGCATGTCAGAGCAAATGAGAATCATGAGGTCAAAGGAACTGCCTGCAGAGCTCAGAGACAGAATTGAGGAAGGGCACAGATCTGGCCAAGGTTACAAAAAAATGTCTGCTGAACTTAAGGTTCCTAAGAGCACAGTGGCCTCCATAATCCTTAAATGGATGACGTTTGGGACAACCAGAACTCTTCCTAGAGCTGGCCGTCCGGCCAAACTGAGCTATCGGGGGAGAAGAGCCTTGGTGAGAGAGGTAAAGAAGAACCCAAAGATCACTGTGGCTGAGCTCCAGAGATACAGTCCGGAGATAGGAGAAAGTTGTAGAAAGTCAACCATCACTGCAGCCCTCCACCAGTCGGGGCTTTATGGCAGAGTGGCCCGACGGAAGCCTCTCCTCAGTGCAAGACACATGAAAGCCCGCATGGATTTCGTTAAAAAACACCTAAAGGACTCCAAGATGGTGAGAAATAAGATTCTCTGGTCTGATGAGACCAAGATAGAACTTTTTGGCCTTAATTCTAAGCGGTATGT
>RJVU01053773.1:3109431-3148211 GCA_003731715.1 Anabarilius grahami
TGCAAAAATGTCAACAATTCTGTGTTTTTCTGTCAATATGGGGTGCTGTGTGTACATTAATGAGGAAAAAAAATGAACTTAAATGATTTTAGCAAATGGCTGCAATATAACAAAGAGTGAAAAATTTAAGGGGGTCTGAATACTTTCCGTACCCACTGTATATATACATATATATATATACATATATATATATAAAGTTTGTGTGTGATTTCACTCCACTGTATGGATGTAGTGTGTGTGTGTGCTTGTGTGTGTCTGCATTCATGAGTATTAGTATGAAGTAGATTCAAGCCTCTTCTACACTGATCACAGTTTAAGTGTGTGTGTCAGTCTAGGAGAGCATGTGTGCATGTTCCGATCTGTTAACCATCTTATTAACTTGATATGTAATAAACTTTAATCTGAGTGAAAGAACCGCTGGTTGACTTGAGATGCACGTCAATCACATGCTAATCAACTGGGTTCAATTCTGCGCTCTCTCTCACTCTATAAATAGAATGATAGCCACAGCTCTAAATTTCCAGGCCACTTAACTGCGATAAGCCTCTCCTTCTGAGAGAGAGACAGGGTGTATCAAATCTAATCATTTGTCTCTAATGAATCCCACTGCTCAATAACTTTCATTAAAGCAACCAAACGCTAAATGGCAAATGCTAAATTGCAAAAACTACCGGCTCCAGGAAGGACGGTTTCCACGAATATGTCTACTTCAATATCTGGTTTGTTTAATACGTTAAATAGCTTGAAGGGTATAAGCAAGGTCACATTAAGCATTTTGTCACACTAATTACATTACAGTGTCCATGAATGATTTCATAACTAAGTACAATATTTAAGTAATTAAACAAAATGTACTTGAGAAATTATGTTGTTTAACATGATGTGATTATGTATACTTATTGCTATTGTAATTATATTCATGTGAAATATGTGCAAGATGACATACAGTAATGTTGTTCGATGAACCAATGAAATCGTACGCCTGGATTAAAGGGTACTGCATTTTGTCCCTGTCTGACATGGCTCCACCTAATTGGCTAGAAATAACACCAAAAGCAGCAGAAAAAATGCCAAACCCAGACAAACTGACAGAGTGTAAACAGGGATGGTAAAAAAAAAGAAATGTTCTTACGAATTAATGTAATTACAGGAAAAGAGGTGGGCTGGAATGTTTCTGCACTTTTCATTCACAGGATTACTAACAAGAGGCTGTTTGTTGTAAATGTGCAAAGTGCAAATGGAGAGTTAAAAATCTACAGTCACTCAAAGTCACGTGAATGTGATATTAAAGTGACATAAATAAATAAACAACTGGTATTTTGATTTAATCAAAAATAAGATGAAATTATGCTGATAATCAAACAATTAGCTGCAAGCAGTAATTAACTGTGCCAAGCACAAAAAAAGCATGATGAGTTATGCAAGTATGGCTGGGAGCATCAGACCAAGTACAACGATGAGTTGTAGGATTTTAGTCTGAAGTGGTATAATTTTAGTCCAGTAAAAGATTTAACTTTACTTTAAATCATAAATTCAAATTGCTTGTGATTTAATTGCATATGGAATTTGACCAATAGTTTTACCATATTGAGGTGCTGTGGTCAGTGTGAGGTAACAATCAAAAAGTTTGGTGACGATATGCCAAAGCTTTGCAGAGATACAGCGTCAGAGATAATTTGCCAGTTAAATGAGAAAGGTGTGATCTATCAAAAAGCTTTTACATATTTTTTTGCCGGTATAGTCTGAAGATGATCTGATTCGAATTTGGTCAAAATCGGACTAATGGTCTGGGAGGAGTTTGAAATAGTATGTTTTCAAAGAAAATAAAAATAGCGGACAGGAAGTTCGGCTGATAATGGCATAATTGGTATCCATGTTCTCTGCATGTTCCAAGGAATATACCAAGACCAGTATCATAACAACAGTCAAAACTCAAAAGCTATTAGCATTTTTTGAAGTTTTATTAAAATTTTTGACCATAAGATAGCACTGTCTCAAAACTTGTAGTGTACCTTCAGGGCATGGTGCCGATGATACATACCAAGTTTCGTAATAATATGCTAATGTGTCCATAAAATATAGCATTTTATGACATTATTCAAAATGGCTGATATGGAAAAATCAGATATCATTTGACACTTTAGGCTGCACTGAATCAACAGAGGCCAGTTTTATGATTTTTGGGCAAACTGTTGAGGAGTTATAAGCAAATATATCAAATTTTTTAATATCTCCTGACCAGTAGGTGGCACTGTGCCTAAACGCTGCAAGTAGCCTCAGGTCATGCTTGTGATGAAATGTACCAAGATTCGTCTCAATGCGCTAAAGCTTTATGGAGATATCGCCTCACATCCATTTTGTCATGCTCTTCGTCAAATTTGTTCGTCGTTTTTTGAGAACGTTCTGTTTAATTAAAAAGATTTGAATAGCTTTTTTGCCATCATGGTCTAAAGAAAATGTGAGGCAATTTTGGTGAAATTCAGACAAACCAGTCGTCATTGGCATAGTCATAGTTTAATTTTGCAATTTTGTTAACTGAATTGTTATCTATACCAATATTAGATGCCATTTTAATCAAAAATGAATGAATGACAATTGACAATTTAAATCAAACATTAAAGTCACTACGAAATGGAAATTGCGATAGTCTTTTTTTCCCTAGTGTGAAGTATATCTGAGTGAAACGGCTTCTTAAACAAGAAAATATGTAGGGCGGGACTTGATTCTGTCCATCAGGAATTGATTGGATCGTTGTGGTCTGCTATTGGTCGATCTCATGTGAGTGGCAGGTTGTCCAGCCATCACGCCAGTAAACACGTTATCAGAGAAGAGATGTCACTGTAAGTGGGAGGTTAAAGGATTAGTTCACTTTCAAATAAAATGTTCCTGATAATTTACTCACCCCCATGTCATCCAAGATGTCCATGTCTTTCTTTCTTCAGTCGAAAAGAAATTAAGGTTTTTGATGAAAACATTCCAGGATTATTCTCCTTATAGTGGACTTCAATGGCCTCCAAACCGTTGAAGGTCAAAATGACAGTTTCAGTGCAGCTTCAAAGGGCTTTAAACGATACCAGACGAGGAATAAGGATCTTATCTAGTGAAACGATCTGTCATTTTCGATAAAAATACAACTGTTTATGCTTTATAAACACAAATGATCACCTTGCACGTGCTTCCGCTTTCCGCATTCTTCAAAACGCTTACGCTGTATGTCCTACGCCTTCCCTATTCTACTTATGGAAAAAAACGGAACTGGCACCGTGTTCGTTTCGTAAGTTGAATAGGGAAAGCGTAGGACATACAGAGTAAGCTTTTTGAAGAATACGGAAAGCGGAAGCACGTGCAAGGTGATCATTTGTGTTTATAAAGTATATACAGTTGGGTTTTTTTTTCAAAAGTGAGTGATCGTTTCGCTAGATAAGGCCCTTATTCTTCGTCTGGTATCGTTTAAAGCCCTTTGAAGCTGCACTGAAACTGTAATTTTGACCTTCAACGGTTTGGAGGCCATTGAAGTCCACTATAAGGAGAATAATCCTGGAATGTTTTCATCAAAAACCTTAATTTCATACATAAGAAAGAGAGACATGAACATCTTGGATGACATGGGGGTGAGTAAATTATCAGGAAAATTTTATTTGAAAGTGAACTAATCCTTTAAGTTATTTTGAATAAAGATTAAAGCCGGGGACACACCTAACGATTAGCTGAAACATTCTAAGACTGAACTGAACACACATACCGATTGTTTCCTGCGACTGAAGCAGATTTAAATCCTTACACATGGAATTTGAACACCGACTGTAATCGCAGACTGAACGCGACTGGACGCATTTGAGCGCGATCAGTCATAAGTATCAAATACATTCATAATCGGCCTTACAATCGTTAAGTGTGTGCGCGGCTTAAGGGCACATGAATTAAAAAAAAATAATGATGTGCATGGATAATCAATTATAATAAATACTGCAAAAAAGTAAGAATTGTTCATTTTGATTTCATGGTGATTTTATAATATATTTTAATAGTGCAAAAATAAACCCTGGGTAAATGTAAATGGAGATGAGATCAGTATGAATATAAAGTGAGATCTGTGTGAATGTAAAATGGAGTAAACTTGCATGTAAAAATCCTAGAAAAAGCCTAGTAGCTGGCATCACGCAGTCCCTCAAGTCCCATTACCGGTGCGTGTTTGTGTTTGAGAGTGCTTTGACCTGCGCTTCTGCATTTATCAAAAAGCCATTTCCAAACGGAAACACTTAAAGAAAGCAATAAGCTGAAAACATGACTCTATAAAAGCCTTGTGATGCTCTGAGCCACTGAAATATCAGATGACTTGTGCTCACTTCAGTCACATCAGAATCATCAAAGGAGTCTTTTATAGAGATGCTTCTGTCATTACGATCATCCTCATATCACATCTTCATCTTCATCCATGTGAAGTTGTCTGAAAGATAACTTAAATACAGGTAAAACTTTTTCTCTCTTACACAGACACAAAACGGGTTGCTATATTGCACATTTAGTGTGATCACATCTGATCAGAAGACAGGCAGTCAGAACTCTCACACCTGCTGGGAGAGCCGCCGAATGATCAGAGATTTTTGATATTTGACATTCAGTAGAAGGCTTTCCGGTTGAATGTCCGTCAGGTTAATGAAAGGAAAATGCCTGAAATGTTCTATTGCAACACACAACACACACTCGCCTTAGACAGATAAGAGTGCACACTGATGGTCTCTCTTCCAATTTAAGAGTGCTTTATAGGTATATTACTAAAGCAAAATTGTTTTGCTCAACAGAACCTTTTTTTAACTTTTGATTCAATGATTGTAAGTGCTGACTTTAAAATTTGTCTCTTGTTTGTTCTGAGCAGTTAAACTGAGCTCTGTTATTCAGAAAAATCCTCTGGGTCCTGCAGATTCTTCAGTTTTCAAGCATTTTTGCATATTTGAACCCTTTCCAGCAGTGACTGTATGATTTTGAGATCTGTCTTTTCACACTGAGAACAACTGAGGGACTCAAACACAACTATTAAAAAAGGTTCAAACATTCACTGATGCTCCAGAAGGAAACACAATGCATTAAGAGTCGGGAGGTGAAAACATTTGAACAGGATGAAGATGTCACAATTTTTCTTATTTTGTTTAAATATCCTTGTTTTTCATTTAGTACTGCCCTTCGGAAGCAACAGAAGATACTTGCATGTTTCCCGGAAAAAAAATTAAATACAATTTACCTTGATATTTGAATTCAAAAGTTTTCACCCCCCGGCTCTTAATGCATCGTGTTTCCTCGTGTTGCATCAGTGAATGTTTGAACCTTTTTTAATAGTTGAGTTTGAGTCCCTAAACCATCCTCATTGTGAAAAGACGGATCTCAAAATCATTCAGTAACTGCTGGAAAGGGTTCAAATATGCAAACAATGCTTGAAAACTGAAATTTCTGCAAGACCTGAGACCAGAGCTCAGTTTAACTGCTCAGGACAAACAAGGGACTCATGAACAACCATCACAAAACAAAACAGTCGTGGATCATCCAGGTAACCACACACAGTATTGAGAATCAATGGTTCACAAACTTTTGAATGGGGCCATTTTAATAAATTCA
This sequence comes from Anabarilius grahami, assembly GCA_003731715.1. Classification (NCBI taxonomy): domain Eukaryota; kingdom Metazoa; phylum Chordata; class Actinopteri; order Cypriniformes; family Xenocyprididae; genus Anabarilius; species Anabarilius grahami. Next base: position 3,115,042 of record RJVU01053773.1, read on the forward strand.
GCTATTTTTTTTTGTCTTGTGAACTAAATGCAAACATCTTTTATGTAAAATATCTTACTCAGGACAGTACTAAATAAAAAATAACATGCATTTTGTATGATCTCTCTTATTTTATTAAAATTATTCACATTTTCACAGATTCTGCAAGTGGTTCACATATGTTTTCTTGCCACTGTATATATATAAAATTTCACTGTAAAAAGAAAGTCATACCGGTTTGGAACAACATGAGGGTGAGTAAATGATGAAAATGTTAATTCTCGGATGAGGATGAGCTATCCTTTTAATGCAGTTCCTTCAGTTCACAATGTGGTTCTCTTGTGGTTTAATGCTTTTTAAAATGAATGATACAATTAATTTTATTTTATTTAAATGTACAACCATGTAAATATTTTGTTCAAAATTAACAAAATTTAAAAATTGAGCCAATGCTCATCATCAATCCTTCTTCCAAATTGTTTTTATCATACTCTTATTTACTATAGTAAGCATATTATGTGTTTAAGTGTTTATATTTTAGACCATGCGGGATGGTTTTTGCTGGAAATTGTGTACATACGTCACTATGCTTTATGTCTCGTCATATCCGTAAAATAGAGAAAAGTTGCTCCTGCTACTTTGGTGTGGGACTGGCATAGGTTCGTTGTCTCAAAGAGTGAGAAATGTTGACATGGAGCACACCAAATCTCAAACTTCTGGGTAATCTCCCATTTTAAAAAGAACAGAGGAGAGTCTGCTGGCAAAAAGAGAACACGACAGTGCTGGTAATAACATGAGAATCAACACTGGCTTGGCTTTTCAGAGACGGTGAGAACTGAGGGATTTGAAATGTTGTAAAAGTGAACACGGGCATGTTGGAGACAAGTGAAACAGATGAATTGCCATATAACAGAGTTTATTGTAAAGCATTATCTATAGTGAAGGGTTATATTCATCCGCACAGTCACGCAGAGCTGAAGCACAACCAAACCAATGTTCTTCCGCAAAATGCATGCAGTTTTGTTTTTATCCACTAGAGGGCCAAACGTTACATAGTATACCTTTAAAAAATTGCCAAACTGTAATTTGTCAATTGGAAACAACATAATACATGGTGTCTTACAGACACATTGTGACATTTTTTGAAAACAAAAAATAGTCAAGTAATTAAACTGGCTCAGAGACAAAAGAATAATTAAGACAGACAGAGAGAGACAGACAGGTAGATACATAGGTCCGTTCAGCTCTGTATACTATCTCAGACCACATCTTTTTACAAATGCAAAGGTGAGTCTCTTTGCTGTCCTTGCTGCCAAATTGTTTATGGCAATTTTGAGCATGCATCCCAATTTAGTGTTCTTGGCCATATCTTTTCCATATGTGATTATCTTTTCAGCGATTATCATAGTGCTGTATGCTACAGAGAATCTGTTTGTGGTTGACTGATTGTTTATAATATTTGCGTTACACCACCAACCCTGAGGACAGACAGTTTAAACACACTTCCTCACATATTCAGCCAGTTGTTTGATCATTAACACTAGAATATCTGTTTTCCAGATTGTGATAATTAAAGACTATTGGCCTCATTTGGCTGTGAATGCAGTGGTGGGCATTTTCCAGCATTGCCTGAGGACACTTTGTTTAGGGAAAGTTTCCTGCTGATTTAATGGTTTGCCAGAGATAATTGGATTTGCTCTGTCAATATTGGAACTGATACTTGTCGTAATTTTTTTTTCTTCCCCTTTTCAAATGTATCTGGCAGTACATCGGACTGCAATCCACAGGGTTATTGATTGGTCATGTCTGTACAGCACATATGAACTGTGATCTAGCAGATCTGCAGCCTCTGGCAGTGAGAGTACTGGTGTATGTAATAATCTTATTTGCATACAATCATAATTAAAATATAACAGGAAGTGGGCCGGATGGAAAGTGTGTGTGTTGTATAGTTTCAGTGGTGGGCAGCAGAATGCTGACTCTGGTGTTATGTGCGGTGCATTATAAGAAGCTCATTGCTTTATTCAATAACCACGACAGCCCGTCTCACATACACCACTGCTGGGCTCTTATGAAATTAATCTGCAGATTCACAATCCCACATGCCATACACGGCCTGATGATAACTCTCTGTGATATCAGAGCCCCGTCTCAGATGGAATTATGGGAAATGGAGTTCAGAGAAATTAGAAAAGAGCAGAATAGAAACAAGAAATCAAACTCATTGAGAAGAGAAGAGATGAGCCAAGACGAGAAGAGAAGAAAGAAGATGAGGTGGAAAAGAAGAGACAAAAGAGATGATAAAAGAGGTGAAGAGTGAAGAAACAAGGAGAAAAAAAGCCAAAAAGATTCTCTATGATTGTTTAAAAAGAAGAAAGGATGGAGTTTAAGCAGAAGGCTGAGAAGCAAGTGTCACTGAGGTAAAAAGTGAACAGCAGAGATGAGAGAGTCATGACTCCACAGAGGAGAAGTGCAGTGGTGCAGTTCTGTGCTCATTGGTATGCTGAACCCTCAATGACAAGAGAGAGAAAGAGAGAGAGAATGTGAATGATAGCATTTCTCAATGATAGCATCAACAGTCTAAAGGCACTAGGACTAAAATAGCAATTTGGATGCCCAGGAATCCCTCTTCTTTTAATTTCTTTCATTCTGTCTTTTATTCTATTTTTACAGCGTTCACCTTTTCCCTCCATCTCTGTCAAAGCCTCAGGGGTGCAGCCTGAAATAGCCTGGCTTGGAAGTTTTATGACTCCAACCTCAGAGACTCACTGCATGCCCAAACTTCACGTCACCACCTTAATCTCTCCTCCACGCACGCACACACACACAACTCAACAAAGGGAATGATGGGATGTGTAAGCAGAGGTGTGAACGGCAGCTGCTTTGCTATTGGGAGCTATTAGCCGCTTTTCCACTGTCTGGGCAGCGCGAGCCAGGGCTAACAACATGCCGGGCGGGGCCAATAGCCTTGAACCTTGAGTAGCGAGGACAAACTCAAGCTGCGTTTCATGTCGGGCCAGTAGACCCGCAGCGCTACCCTAAAACCTGCCCATAACACGCCTCCACAGAACAACGTCACACAACCCCATCATTTTACCAGGATGGGGAAGGTAGTTGACTGAAAACTAGCTAGATCGCAAAATGAACATGATGTTTGGTCTTTACTTAAAGCCTTAAAGGATTAGTCCACTTTTAAATAAACTTTTCCTGATAATTTACTCACCCCCATGTCATCCAAGATGTCAATGTCTTTCTTTCTTCAGTTGAAAATAAATTAAAGTTTTTGATGAAAACATTCCTGGATTTTTTTCCATATAGTAGACTTCAATGGGCACCAAACAGTTGAAGGTCAAAATTAGTTTCATTGCAGCTTCAAATTGTTCTACACGATCCCAGATGAGAAATAAGGGTCTTATCTAGTGAAACCATCGCTCATTTTCTGAAAAAAATTGAAAATTATATAAGTTTTAATCATAAATGCTCATCTTGAACTAGCTGTCATCTTCTTCTCTATTTGAATTCCAGCATTGTAGACACTGCTTAGCGTATTACTGCCCTCCGCAGGTCAAAGTTTGAACTAATTGTTATATACTATTGAACTAGCATATTGCATATAAAAATTTGTTCAAAACTTTGACCTGCGGAGGGCAGTAATATGCTTAGCAGTGTCTACAATGATGGAACTCAAATAGAGAAGAAGAGGAGAGCTAGTTCAAGATGAGCATTTATGGATAAAACTTATATAATTTTCCATTTTTTTCAGAAAATGAGCGATGGTTTCTCTAGATAAGATCCTTATTTCTCATCTGGGATCGTGTAGAACAATTTGAAGCTGCAGTGAAACTAATTTTGACCTTCAACTGTTTGGTGCCCATTGAAGTCTACTATATGGAAAAAAATCCTGGAATGTTTTCATCAAAAACTTTAATTTCTTTTCGACTGAAGAAAGAAAGACATGAACATCTTAGATGACATGAGGGTGAGTAAATTATCAGGAAAAGTTTATTTAAAAGTGGACTAATCCTTTAAGTCTCCAGCATCAATATTGACCAATGATTTACAATAAAAAATATTATAGTGACAGTAATTTTTTTAAAGGGGTGATGAACTGAGAAATCAATTTTTCTTTGAGCTTTTGACATATAAGAGGTCATCATACTATAAGAATATCCTGTAAGTTTTAGAGCTGAAAACTTCCTTGTTAGTCCAATAAAAGCGTTAATTGACACCAGAACCAGCAAACGACAGGATTTTCAAAGTGGGGATCTATGACGTCAAAGGGCAGCAAGCACCGCCTCTGCAGAAGAAGATCAACGCCTACTTCATCACTGCCTGTTTAGCCCCGCCCACCGATTCGCGCATGACATGCAATAGAATAGGTAGTCTAAGTAACATAGGCCTACGTGGTGCTAAACCAGATCGAGCTACCAAACAATAAACATGCTGTTGAGGATTACAAAATATTGTGCAGTGCCTGGACTCGACAGTAATGCAACAACATGTAAGTAATGTTAACTGTGTTAATTCTAATGCCTGATCTGATGATTCATGTACAGTCAGATGATCTTTCTCTGTGTGTCAGTAAATCAAACCCGTGACAAAACGTCAACTTGCGTTGTTTCTGTTAGTAGGATGAAAATAATCTGTTATTTAATGGTGATTAAATTATATAAAGAAAGTGATCAAAGAAAGCTCCCTTTGCAATCGTTGGAGCAGTGCGCGCTGAAGCTGTCAATCAAACAACGTGAGTTTATCAGTGACTGATGCGCAAAACTCCCGTTTTATTCAACGAATCTTTTAGTTATATCGCGTTTGCACTGTTAGTGAAGATGAAAGCATTTGTTAGGGTGTAGAAATTGAGTTGCAATGACGAGATCACTGCTTTCATGCGCTCAACATATGTGATCGGCTACAGTGTTCATCTCTGCAACCTTTCATGCCACGATCTAAATATAATGCTATAGATCTAAATGTAATGCAACACTTTTCACGATTAGTTAACCTTGAGAGCAGTAATAGTAAAAACGCGCTAAAAGAGAGAGTACTTGGCTATTTCAAATGGAAAGATGTTAGCCAATCACAGCAGTGGGCGTTTACACTGAAGTCTCACAGCAGACACGCCCCTTAAAACAGAGCGTTCAAATCAGAGGGCTAAAATCAGGGTAGGAAAAATGCCTTTTATTTATAAATTATGACAATTTTGGATGTAAAAAGCATACTAACATTGTAAGTGCACCCCAGCACTTAAAACATTATAAAACAATAAACCAACGCAGTTCATGACCCCTTTAATTTGTGTCAGGAGTGCATATCGATCATGCTGAATCAAAAAGAGAACACGTGCTTGTTCAGCCGTGCCTTCTTGCATTTATTTGTGATCACAGGAATGCACAAAACCACTCCTTTAGTTCACCCAAAAATGAAAATTCTGTCATTTATTACTCACCCTCATGTCGTTCCACAGCCGTAAGACTCCGAACCACTGAATCGAAACAAAAGATTAGTAAAGCTCCGAAGCAGTGTTTTGAAATCGGCCATCACTAGACATTCTTGAATAATTCGTTATTTAGTTTTTTGGCGCACAAAAAGTATTCTCGTCGCTTTATAATATTAAGGTTGAACCACCGTAGTCACATGAACTGTTTTTAATATGTTTTTAGTACCTCTCTGGGCATTGAAAAAGGAAATTAACTTGCTGGCAATGGTGGCCTTACTGAGCCATTGGATCTTAATTTGTGTTCGGAAGATGAACGAAGGTCTTACGAGTTTGGAACGACATGAGTTTGAGTAATTAATGACATAATTTTCATTTTTGGGTGAACTAACCCTTTAAGGGTTTTAAGTCCAAAGGCTTAAAAATATTGATAAAATATCATGTTTCCATCTCTCTTCTTTAGAAAAAATGAGCATTTGTATTAATTTTGCACGGAACTACGATCTGATGAGGCTTGAGCGATCTCTCCCGTCTCACTATACTGTTATCCTTTCAGCCAGAGCAACAGAGGGAGCTCACGGACAGAAAACAGGAATTATATGAGTTAACCGGTGTCAATGTAATACATATGCAGATGCAGAAGTTCAGTATCAACACAGACACAGGGAAGAAACATGAAACCAAATAAATACATGATTAATCATATATGATTTGTCTAAGTTCTTCAAGCAGTCTCTGATATTTTCCATAATCATATGTGTGATAATGGTTATTTTCAGCATTCAGCATATTTTCAATTTTCAGCATCATCACTCCAGCCTTCAATGTCATATGATCCCTCAGAAATCATTCTAATATGCTGATTTGGTACTAAAGATATATTTTGTATTTCAATGTTTAAAACAGTTTTGTGATATTTTTGTGGAAACCAAGTTTACAGTGAAGTCTTTATTGTGACTTTTGATCAATTCAATGGATATTACTGAATAAAAGTATAAATTAATCAGTTAAAAATATGTGTATTTGAAGAGTTTGGTTCCAAAACGCTAAAAATCCATTTAGATTAATTTGAGTAAAAATGTGTTTTCTTTACCAAGAAAGCGGCAAGATGAAAACCAGTATTTTCTGTTTCAAACCTTCTCATAGCATCTTGTGGTTATAAAAACATTAAACATTCAAATCTAGATTTTGATTTTCAAAGGCTTATTATAAAAACGTGTTATTTTTTCCCCAAAATGCAATAAATCCATGACACCTTTTTTTTTTTTTTTTTAATTCAATTAATCCATCAATATAAAAGTTATTTTTCATATTGAAAATACACAACAAAGTAAGTTAATTTACATATATGACATCCTCTGAACGTTGTCAATACTAATCTTATATACAGGCATTTGACTATATTCATACATTCAGTCGTCGCTCCCAAAATGAGTTCAACGGGTCATTTTGTTAATGCTATAAATTAATTATGTTTCTGTTTGTCATTAAAAGATTAAAGAGTATCTGGCGCCACCGCATGGTTAAAATAAACACATTTGTCGAGTACATTGGTATAAAACAAAAGGCTTTTAAAAACTGTTCATGATTCAGTTTTGGGGACCATGTCAGAAGTTTGATGCTGTCGTGGAACAAGCAACAGCCGCATTTTTCCTCCTCCCGACTCGAGTGCCTCATCTTCTTAGTCTGCTCACGTAAATGATTACATTTCGATGACTTACGTTTCTTCCCCACCGCAGAAACCACCACAGGTTCATCAATGCCGTCAAAATTATTCATTTTTCTGTTTTTGTTGATCACAAAGTACAAAGCAAATAAGGAAAAACAAGGCGCCGCCATTACTGTTTACAGTGCGTGGAATGGTGCGCTGTCATTGGTTGAGCGGATATATCGCATTCTGCAAAGAAGGGAGACTGACATTTGTCACGTTTTGGAAAGAAAGGGAGAAAACATGACACAACGGAAACACAACGGAAACCGCTTATAACACAACGGAAATCGCATTTTGCGCAAAATTAATAACTGACTTTTCAATACCAACCAGATACAATACTGATTTTGGCGGAAACAACTTTCTTCTTTTTTTTTTTAAATGGCGTTTATCGCGTTTTGGAACCAAACTCTTCATTTATCTGCCAATGAAATAATAAGGATATCACTTAAGCCATGGCAGCAACTTGTAAATATATATACTAATGCACATACAACTTAATCAAACAATGTTAAACTGCACTATTTAACTAAACATTTATTTTGGTACAAAAAAAATCACATAGGGGGTTCCGGGTCTTAGAGCACTCAGTTAATGAGACATAAAATCTCCAATGTAACATCTGTACTTTTAGTTCTGATGATGAATGGTCTTAAAGCTTGCCCGTGCTTTTTACATACGGGGGAATGTGTGTGTGTTTGCTTAGAAATGAATTCTCTGATAAGAGCTAATGATTGCCTCCTCAGTTTCACAGTCAACCTCCATTATGTGGAAGGAGAGAGCATACGGACGCACACACACATGCTAATAAGACCAAAGGTCTTTATTCCTGCATTGAAGAATCCCTCTGCATGTGTCCACTTGATCTCTGTTTACATGTGTAACCAGACAGGCCATGAACATACAGCTTAAAAAATAATCACACACAGCAGGTCATTTCTATTGTACACCAATACTCCGCTTTAAACTAGAGTTTGATATTTTCTGAAGAAAGTGTTACTTGCCATGTAAAATTAGCTACAATGATGCTAGGGTGTTGCTATGCAGTTCCTAGGGTGTTCTGAGTGGTTTCATACTTACAGTTAGAGGTTTTAAAAACCTCTTAAAGGGATAGTATACCCAAAAATGTAAATTCTGCTATCATTTACTCACGCAATCTGCTTGGTTACAAACATTCTTCCAAATATCTTCCTTTGTGTTCAGCAGAACAAAGACATTTATACAGGTTTGGAACAACTTGAGGGTGAGTAAATGATGACAGAATTTACATTTTTGAGTAAACTATCCCTTTAAATCCTATTGTAAAAGCAATAGACTTTTGTCAGGGTATATGCCATATTTAATTTTATGCAAATTAAAACAAGGATGTTAGGGATAGACATTCTGTACAGCCCGCTCAAAGGTTGTACTGTCTTTCCCCCCTAGAATTCTCTGTGCATTAGAAATTGTAATGATTGACACAAGGTACAGAACAGTACAACCCACTGAACACTGAACTTCTATCCCTCATCTTGTTTTTAGTTAAACATGTATTAAATATAAAAGCAAGCACCACTAATACTGTCTCTGTGTACTGTATCTAGTCCAGAAAAAATATGCAATCAGTGTCAACCTAACTGCATGAAGAAACCACAAATGTAGTTTTTAAAAATGGTTTGGAGAAACAGACAGTGTCCACATCAGGGAAGAGGCTCTGGTAATAATTACAAGTCTCCTTGCAGTGTCTCTAAGCACTCTGCATTTTTCCACAGCCTGTGTCTCCACCAGATTCACTCCAGAGCAATTACTGTATGATTAGATGCTGGGTATACGTAGATTGTGAGAAAACAGAAAGAGAGGGAGGGTGAAGGCAAGAGAAGATTGCGAGAAAAACGAGAGAGACACAACCTTTAAAAAGCAAACACATGAGCTGCATTGGATTTGCTGGAGCCTGAGGGAGGCCGCATAACACATGGAACGTGAGAGGAAAAAGCATGTAAGAAAGAGTGAAGAGCAGCTGGGAAAGTTCTTTTGTAAAGCAGTCTCTAATGGACATGCAGCGAGAAAGCTGTTTTGAGGGCAGTTCAACTGTTCAAGATGAAGCACGAAGCCCATGAGCCTCAAAAAAGCAACCCAGGACAACAGCATGTCCCAAAGCCACCCTTAAAACACATTTACAATTGTACTTCTTTAATGTACTACCTCCGTTGTTCTCATTTTGAAGAATGTAAAAGGTTCAGTGCTGAAGGCACATTGCCTCTGGGTGGTCATGATTATTAATGTTACCAATGATCATGTCCCACAGAAAATTGTGAAGTCAGAGCATAGTGCTGGAATGTTATGAGGTTAGAGAAAGGTTTCACATTCCTTTTAACCAATGAATTTCCATGACAATCCCAGTTGTTTGTGATTACTGAACATCTCATTTTCGTCTCTGTACAGACTTCAGAACACTCTAAAAAATGCTTGGTTAAAAACAACCCAAGTTGGGTTGAAAATGGACAAACCCAGCGATTGGGTTGTTTTGACCCAGCAGTTGGGTTAAATGTTTGCCCAACCTGCAGGGTAGTTTTATTTAACCCAACAATTGTTTACAAATTACTATATGTCTGGCTTAAAATGAACCCAAAATAGGTTGGAAATTAAAAATCAGACTCATAATTACTAGAGGCAACAATAATAATCAAAAAGATGAGCATTTATTAATAAGCAATTTAATAAATGTTTATTGTTTAAATAAAAAATATTAATAAATGTTTGTTTATTAATCATATTAATAAATGTTAATTTCCAACATATTTTGGGTTCATTTTAAGCAAGAAATACAGTAATTTAAAAAAAATATTTGGGTTAAATAAAACTACCCAGCAGGTTGGGCAAACATTTAACCCAGCCGCTGGGTTAAAACAACCCAATCGCTGGGTTTGTCCATTTTCATCCCAACTTGGGTTGTTTTTAACCCAGCATTTTTTAGAGTGAAGGATCCCATGCATTGTCGGAAACAAGTGGATAATAGCGCCCTTGCGTCAAAGGATTATATGTTTGTTCGGAGCATTTTGTTTTGTAAACGAGGCGGTGTAATGAAGAGTTTGCATAGTAACTTTTGTTGAAAGATGAAGTAGCCAACTGTATTGGATCTGACAGGAGCTGCATCACAAACCATAAGTAAATGAATTCATAATGCAGTTGTTTGAGATTACTGGGTAAGAATTTTTAAATATACTTTTAGGTCACATCCACTCAAAGCCAGAGCTTTCCCTATCCAATCTTTTTTTTTTCTCCTTGTCTCAAGAAATATCTGAGTACACACGAAACCACTGAAACCGACTCGAAACGATGCCAGACCAGTATGTAGCGCTGTAATTCTGCCACAGAGATACACTAAAAACATAGAAGAAGACTTGGAGCATGCGCATAAACCTTGCGCGCTGTAAACAAATTTGAGTAAAGTTTAAAGAAATAAAGCTTTACTTTAGTAAAGCTAATAGGCTCAGTAGCTTCTGCGGCATGAACACAAGCATGTCCGCTATTGTTGTTGTTATTGCTGTTACGTGATGTAGCGGTGTCTGACTAGGGTCGAGACGTGGGGTGATGACATCATCGTTTCACAAAATATACGGATTGGCTGTACACACGAAAACACAAGGGTGTCGTTTTCAGATTTATCCACTCTGGGACCCGGTTTCAAAAAATAGTGGTTTCAGGCTCCCAAAACGCTGGATCCGTCTGGACGAAACGGCGATACGATACAAAACTTTTACGTATACAGCTAAACGCGTCTCCGTGTGGACGGGCTCTTACCCTCACAGAGATTGTACTCACAAAGAACAGCTTCCAGCCAATGAAATATTAAAGCTGCAGTCCGTAATTTTGCCTCTTTGTCGCTATCTCTGTTTGAAACCTGCAATTGCAGTTGTTTGAGAAATTTTTATCTTTACGTGCGTTGTGCCTCAGCACAATCTAATGTTTGCTGTCAGTCACCGCACTAGTAGATACTGTACTTCAGAATCACAGATTGTAGTCTTGGAAGTTTGACCAAAATAAGAATTTTCACCAGAGAATGTCATCTGAACAAGTAACAAATCTGCCACTTTTGTTCTGACTGAGGAAAAAAAAGCATTAAAGTAAATCTCGCTGCCAATGGTGATTAAATCTAACGATCGCTTAGCTCATATCACATCAAACCTTGCAAAATATTATTGTTATACTTTGTTCTCAAATTGTTAATGTTAACAACATCAGCATTGCGTGACTATGTGTATTTAGTTTGTATTAGCGTTACCAGTAGATTTCAATTTCTGTACAGTCTAATCACTAACGTTAAATTGTCATACCATACAATCCGCCATCAAAATTATAAGTTTAATTGTTGCAGCTGCTATGAGAAAAGGCTATAAATGATCCGCCTCACATGCGATATAGCCTACTAGCTGGGACTCGTTCTTTATGTAAACAGACGTGACATAAAGACGCAAAGGCAAACGGCAGCATGCTTGAATTTCCCGCGAAAACCCACCAGTACGACCTGAATTATAAAACATTATTACAAGCTTACCGTTGTGAATCGGGCTAAGGTAAGGTGATAGTTCTGAACACTGGCCGGTTATGTACATGCTCAAAAATTGATTTTGGATAATTTTTAAAAGTTACAGACAGCAGCTTTAAATACAACTAGAGAAATTATATTCACTATAGAAACAAATAATTAAATAATTATATTTAATATTAAAAATCTAAATTTAATAATTTATTAAATTATTTTAATAATTTTTATTATTATATAATATGTGACCCTGGACCACAAAACCAGTCATAAGTCGCACGGATATATTTGTAGCAATAGCCAACAATACATTGCATGGGTCAGAATTATAGATTTTTCTTTTATGCCAAAAATCATTAGGATATTAAGTAAAGATCATGTTCCATGAAGATACTGAAGATTTCCTACCATAAATATATATAACAATTTATTTTTGTGAGTGGATATGCATTGCTAAGGACTTCATTTGGACAATTTTAAAGGTGATTTTCTCAATATTTTGATTTTTTTGCACCCTCATATTCCAGATTTGCAAATAGTTGTATCTCGGATAAATATTGTCCTATCCTAACAAACCATACATCAATGGAAAGCCTATTTATTAAACTTTCAGGTGATGTATAAATCTCAGTTTAAATAAATTTACCCTTATGACTGGTTTTGTGGTCCAGTGTCACATATATAATCATGTAATATATAATTATAATTATTATTATATAATGTAATAAATTGAAAATATATGCAATTATGATTAAATATATTGTAAAAAAAAAAAGATTTTATTATTTTACTTTTCATCTTGGAAAGGTCAACAGGAGGACCTGTTTGAATGGAAGTCAAAGAAGAAGATGTTTTTGTGTGGAATCAATTTATCACATTCTTCATCACGTTGACGCACACAGTTTAAAAACTGCTATAAAAGAAATCGTCTGAAGCAACTGACTATAGCTGATCTCATCAGAAACAATCAGGCTGGCAAACCCACTGTAAAAGATGAACACGGCACTGTAATTATTTAATAGGTCTGTTGAACAGCTCAATTTATGGTAAGAAAATAGCTGATAAAAAATATTTAGCACAGTGATTAATACCTTCATCTAATTTATCTAATTTAAAACCAGCCTTGATTATGGTTTATATTGACTGAAATAAATAATATGCAAATAATTGCTTCTAAATACTATGATTTAATCACAAATGATTGATTGTAAAGAACAAACATGATTTTTTGATTGCTTCATTTACAATCACTGCTTTAATTAGTAGCTTAAAGGTGCTAAAGAGGATGTTTTGTTTTATACATTTTTGCAATATTACTTGAAACTGTCTTTACTAACTGATAAAAGACTATTTATTAGGTGCACTGAAAGGAATATTATTAATATACATCATCTGTGCACGAGGTAGGGCCTTAAAAACATCATCGTTTACATGATCATCGTTGTTGTTCTTACGCATGCGCTCATTTCAAAAACTCAGTCGACGAAAAGATCCTCTGTACCACCTTTAAAGCATTCAGGCTGATCTCCATGATGATCGATACCATTTGCGAGAACATTTTACCAATAATCTGTTTAATTTGAATCTTATATCACATGCAAAACAGTCCGATGTTTATGACAAATCAAACTTGTGAACATCTTCTGGAAAAGACTGTTGCTGCCTGCTGCAAACAGCATATGTTCTCATTCACTAGTTTACAGGTGAATCTTGACCTTTCAAATATGTCTGGTGCAAAGATGTACTACGGAAATAAGGATATTTGGCCAAAATATTACAGAAAAAAAAACTGTATTAATAATATATGCATCATTACACCAGTCTTCAGTGTCACATGATCATTCATAATCATTCTAATATGCAGATTTGCTGCTCAAGAAACATTTCTTATTATTGGCAAAGTTTCCAGTTGTGCTGCTTATTAATTTTGTGGAAACTGTGACACATATTTTCCAGGACGGTTTGATGAAAGTTTAAGTTTTTATTTGAAATAGAGATTTTTGTGACGTTAGCCAATCATAACAATTGGACGTTTTCTTTAATCATTTCAGACAGAGGGTCAGAATGAAGGTTGAAAATTATTGTTTTTCCGCATATATACATTTGTACAAAAAGACTTGATTAATATTAGAAATGACCTCAAGGAAGATATTAAAATGTCCCCTTTAAATAGACGTCATAAAGTTAGACAACATCCATATTATTTTGTAAGACATGCAGGTCTGTGTTGTGTCTTCAGTATGTTTGTAACACATAGGTGGACACCTACGTTAATAATATAATACACAAAGCTGATGCAGTGATTATTTGGCTCATATAAAAGATGCCCTTCATCAGGTCTGCAGGTACACTACATGCCCAGAGAGCTGCTAATGAACTAACACAGCCAGGAACAAACAAACCCCTTTTGTTTTTCTCTCTTCCTCCCTCCCTTTACTAGTTTCTCTACATTGGGTCGATCTTGTTGTGTGTAATTCGTCCTCTCACTAATCCTGGGCAGCTTTCTACATTGATGAGTCAGGCACTGTTCTGTTCCATGGTGAGGCCTATCAAAGCATTTCTGCACTGGGTTCAGTCCATGCTTTGTTCTAATCACAGTAGGACCCGTCACCTGTGCACGAGTCCGCTCTTTTCCAATATAAGCCATATGGACACACTCCGGGAATTCTGAGCTTACTATTCTCAGCCTCTGATTCAACCACACACACACTGGCTGGGCATCAGCTCTGTTTACAATCTACAGCTCCGTAAGAATCCGACCTTGTTGGTCACCTGAACAATGAATCACGGCAACTCATACTTATATGCCTAAACTGTCATGATGGCCGCACAGTTGGACACATAAATGTAAATATACAGACATGTAACAGCATGTTTCGCTTAAACCTAATTGCCATCTCGGAAAGGGTCCGGAAGGGGAGCGGACAACATGTGCACCGGCAGACGGAGCGACAGGCTTTCTTCTCTGAGTTAATGACAGAAATCGTGTGGAGGGGATTTAGGCGATCTGCTTTTTGTTTCCAGCCTTTAGAGCAAATAGCAGTGTGTCGGAAGCAAGACAGTTTTCCGAACAGCTCTGGGTTGGCTGGAAAAGAGAGCGACATGCTGCGCAGGGCAGTATCAGATCCTGATGGACATGTTTTGGACAATCTGCTCTTGTCTGCAATCATCATAGTGATGTCCTAATGAAGAAAAAGCTCCTGTGTCTCAACTGCTCGCTGTAATGCAATATTCATATATGGTCACAGCCACTCTGTAAACTAATGAGTAAACATGTACTGTAAATCCTATTGGTGATCATTACAATGACTACGTTTACATGTGCACCAATAGTGTGATTTTTTTCCTCATAATCAGATTAAGGTCTTAATCGCAGTAAGATGTTTACATGACACGAGTAGAACTCTTCACTCCAGTTTACATGAAATTTTCATTACTCTGATTATTCGCTAATAAGTATGGTTATACCACACTCAGATCGGCATACAGTATGGATGTTACTGGCCATTGTTTTAATCTACTCAGACCAAATTCAAAATACATTTTTATGGGCATACTGGATATTATTCAGCACTGTGATGAACATCGCAATGCCGGGTTTGCTTGCATTCTTCGCATCGTCTAGATGAAGATATGTAGCAGAGAGAGTTTCACAATTTGGAGAAGAGAAAACGTCAGAATACTGTCACAGAGTTCATTCATGAAGTATGAACAATACACGGCATCCGTGTACGTCTGAGCACATGCACACTTTGGTCAGAGCAAAAATAATGCGATTAAGGTGTTTACAGGCCTGTTTACTGCAATTAATATCGGCATACACCACCTAGTTTAATGCAATTATAGTTACTACGATTAAGAGCTTAATCGCATTAGTTTGATCAAAGTTTTGTGTTTACATGAGGTAAAGTTTAATCGCAATATTGCCAAAATCCCATTATAATCGCATTATGAGGGTGCATGTAAATGCATTCATTGTTAAAATCACGTTTAATAAAGCAATAAGCCATGCAAGGCCATAAATTACATGATTTTAAAGCTATTTTGAAACTATAGCTTGCCAAGCTACAAACTACTTATTATTTAAAGTAGTAACAAAATGTATTGATGTTAAAGGGATAGTTTACCCAAAAATGAAAATTATCCCATGATTCACCCTCAAGCCCTCTTTCCATCTTCTTTCAGACGGACACAATCAGAGATATATTTAAAAATATCCTTGTGGCGAGGGGGGCGTGGTTTAGCGGAGCCTGCAACGGGAGAGAGCGTCAGGAGACGCGCGGTGAGTGAGCGGGCTGAATGCAAATCACGAACACCTGTTTCTCGTTCCAGTAATTGGCGTGGAGACAGGATAAAACGCCAGGAGAAGCAGGAGCGGAGGAGAGAGAGAGGGTCTGCTGACTGAGCCTACAGAGGATCTACTGGAGTGAAGCCCGTCCGTAGACGTGGGAAGTTTGAACGTGATCTACTGGAGTGAAGCCCGTCCTTTGACGTGGAAATATTGAGTGTGCGTTGCCTCAACCTTTTGTTTGTTTTTGATTACTGGTGAAAATAAAAGCTCAGTCAGCAGCCAAAGCCGACCCCTTGTCCTCTTCCTTCCCACACAAAACGAACTTTATCACAATCCTACTATGGTAGTGAACGGGGGGGCTGTTTTGAAGCCCAAAAAATGCATTCCTGCATCATAAATATAATCCATACAGCTCCAAGGGGTTAATAAAGGGTTTTTGTAAGAAAAATATCCATATTTAAAACTTTATAAATTAAACTAACTAGCTTCCGTCAGATGACTGGACGCATACTGTGCAAGCCGACTTGCGCCAAAACAGTAACCCGTGACGTGATGTATGACGCAGGATATAGGAGTATTGTAAGCTTAGACGCCTCTCGCGGTTCAAACAAATAGGGCTGGGCAACAAACTCAAGCTCCTCATCTCTTATATCGAAATCCTCCGACATTTCTCTTTAAAATTTCTTGTTTTGGACTTCTGATTTGTGACAGGTGTTTTGTTTTGCTCTATCCTCTGCGCTTCCGTGTTCACCGTTGCGTCATGCATCGGGTCAGGGGTTACTCTTCCGCCGCAAATCGATGAGTACAGCCGTCTGCCGGAAGCTAGTTATTATACTTAATAAAGTTTTAAATATGGATATTTTTCTTACAAAAACCCACAGCTTTACTTCAGAAGGCCCTTATTGACCCCCTTGAGCCGTATAGATTATATTTATGATGGATGGATGCATATTTTTTGGGCTTCAAAACATGTCCCCCGTTCACTACCATTATAAAGCTTGGTAGAGCCAGGATATTTTTAAATAAATCTCAGATTGTGTTCGTCTGAAAGAAGATAGACATATACACTTAGGATAGCTTGAGGGTGAGTAAATCATGGGATAATTTTCATTTTCGGGTGAACTATCCCTTTAACCAATGCAATCTAACTGTCAAAGTACACAAAGTACAGAATTAATTATCTAATCAGTACCATTTCACTAGTACAATATTTTAATTATGTTTTTTTTTTCTTTTAATGAAAAATTATGATGACAATTAGAATAACATCATTAAACTTGAACAAATGCACACTAAATACATCAGAAAAACCCTACAGGTAGATACATACATATATAATACATATATCTATCGTAAAAATCTATAGTAAAAGTACATTCAGTTTACCAATGTGAAACTGTATCCAAGTTATCTCAATGTAAATCTACATCATTCACCATAATTATTAGAGCACAATCAGTCCATCTGGCTGAACAACTACCACTGATTGAATTGATTGAACACTTCCCTTCCCCCAACAATATTCTACAGAGAACACCAACCTTATTTAAAGCGCCAATGTTTAAAACAATTAGACCCAGAACACCATTAGCGACCATTAACCCAGCCTCTTTTTCTCCTGCTTCACTCTCTTACCTTTCTGTCTCTCTCAAAGCAACAGATCAAAGAAGTTAGAGAAGATTAAAAGCACAGTTAAAGCATTTCTCTCTGACAGCAAGCCGACAGGTACAATAGTCCCACGGAAATGCTCTCAGTCCATCACCCCTCCCCCGGTATTCTCCTGCACTAGTGATTTTGTTAACACTGTGTGACTGCTTAATGAATTTAATCAGAGAGAAAGATTTTCAAAGTTCACCTTTGATGAGCGATGTGAGGTGAAAAACACTTATTCCCTGGGAGAATTATGTGTGAGACTGTCACTGATGCTTTTTAATGACTGTTGTTGCATTAACAAGTATTGGCTGTAGGTGTGGGAGTTTTTGGGTTTGGATCCAAATTAAATTGGATCCCATGCTATTTCAGTTTAAAAGAGTAATTCACCCAAGAACATTAAAAATCATTATATATACTGTACACCCTTGTGTTTTTCCAAACCTGTATGCTGGTATTTTTTTTCATCAAACACATTTTTTAAAGATTAGATTAAACATTTAGATTAACTTTCGTATATGTATATGTTGCAGCGCGCATGTGTGTGTATCTTCTGAGGAACAAAAACATATGAATATTCCACTACAATTTTTTTTTGGTGCATTAATGAGAGTTAAAGTCAAAGCAGTGATGTCCAATTTTTTAACAAATTATTCATTTGAGTCGAATCTTTTTAATGAATCAGTTGATCCAGTTAACAAAAACGGTCAGATTTGTTCATGAATGATCTGGATAATCCAGTTCTCAAGTTCAACTCACTAATCCAATGATTACCACTGATTCAATGATCCAGTCACAATGATTGAGATTTTCAGCAAATAATGGCAAAATATTTTGGGTCTATTCCCCACAGTATTTTAAGGCTTCAGATGAATTATAATGTAATGCATGAATCCTATGTGCTATTTTTACGATTCTTTTATGGTACTATTTCTTCCTCTTTGAATCTTACAAGCCCCAGCATTGACTTTCATTAAAGATTGGTCAGGATATTCTTCAAAAAGTCACCTCTTGTGTTACACACAGAAAAATAATAAAACTCATACAGCTTTAAAACAACATGAGGGTGAGTAAATAATGACTGAATTTTCATTTTTGGGTGAACTATTGCTTGAACATTCAATAAGTTTCTCATTCACATTCACCGTCAGCATGCCTTCCCCAGGTTCAGATAAGCAAACAGCAGTTTGTTTATGGAGGAACTCCATCACCGTCACGACTGTTGCTCTGGTGGAGGTGGAAGTCTGCAGTCAGCAGCAGGCAGTGACAGAGGAAGCCCCTCTCTGCCCATCACGCCCACATGCTGCTTCAGTCTATTGATTAGTCCCAATCTATCAGAACATCAATCATGGGCTGCTGATCGATGGCTTTTTGTTGTGTTCAGACTACCCTTGGGAACAATGGGCCTTCACATGAAGCGGTGATGCTCTGGAGCTCTGACCATTTAGAAACAACAACACAACCTTGTTCCAGAGGCCTGTTGCAATATCATGTCAAACATCATTAACGTGTCTGTTGATGGAAGAAAGGCCCTCCTCGTGTCGCCTGTTATACCAACACCATTATACTGGAATTTGTTTTGGATATAAACTGGATTGTAAAAGTAGTTAAACTATACCTTTACAAGGTCTCATTGAAAAGTGTTACTAAGCACAGTAGCCTATCAATTTTGCTTAACACCTTTATTATTACCTTATCAGCTCTTTCAACAACGGTTTATTAAAACTTGTCGACTACAGTCTCATAGACATATAGGCGTACGTACGTCCATGTAAACTGTAGAGAGCTAAAAGAAGGAACGCACTTGTGATTTTAAAACGCAAACAACATGGAAAAGAGCGCAGGGTATCGGCTGACGTGTTTTCAGAAGTTGAACTTGACACGGCGCTTTAAAACGCGGCGCGAGAAACTGAAAAAGCAGATGAGATGCGGTCAAAGACGCTGTTTAACGCATTAATCTATATGTTTAGATGGAAAATGACATTTTCTCTTTATTTATTCATCACCACTAGGCTAGCTTGGGCGAACAAAGTGCAAGAATTTATATTAAAATCTATATTATTTGACGTTTATAACATGAGTGAATAAAGATCAGGGTAGCTACTCACCAGTAGCAGATTACAATGCAAGAGAAGAGGACAATATCTCTGTTGTTATCTTCTGAACTATTCCGAGATGTGTCTAAGTCTGTGGTCTTTTTTGCGTCATATTTCATTGCTCTCCAATATGATAGCTGTTGACGTGGTGCTTGATCGCTATTCCTAATACACGCGCCACACCTGAACATGCAATGACTCCTCCCCCAGTAAAACTATTGTTAATAGGCACATTTACAAAATTTATTAACCCTTATTTGATTTTTTTTCGGTTTTTAATGACTTTTTTAATGAAAGTGACACAGAGTAAAAACAGGAAAATCCTTGGGGGGAGGCTGCACCGGTGCTAAGCACATTTCTGGTCGGGCTATAGCCCCTGCAAGCCCCGGCCTAGCGCCGCCACTGCTCTCACACTAAACGCAATTGCATCTTTAAAAAGCCAACACCCTCATGTTGTTCTAAAGCTGTATGAGTTTTTTTCTTCTTCTGTGTGTAACACAAGAGGTGACTTTTTAAAGAATATCCTGACCATTCTTTAATGAAAGTCAATGCTGGGGCTTGTAAGATTCAAAAAGGATGAAATAGCACCATAAAAGTATTGTAAAAATAGCACACAGAATGGATTTATGCATTACGTTCCAATTCATCTGAATCCTTAAAGGATTAGTACTATTTATAAAACTATTTATAAACTATACATAGTTTATAATTTAACATTTCTGAATGAGCTGTTTTTGTTGCGTTATGTTGAATGCTTATATTCCTATGGCCTCTTTAAAATAAGTCACAAGATGGTTTTAACAACAACCCTTTAAAGGGTTAGTTCACCCAAAAATGAAAATTCTGTCATTTATTACTCACCCTTATGTCGTTACACATCCATAATTTACCACTTTATTTACAAAATAATATTATCCAAAGCGTGTTCACGCAACAATGTCAGCTCCCATGTGAACACAAAACGCATGCACTGTGATGCTCTCGTGAACGTCTTGCAGACCAATATTTTTGTAAGTAAAGTGGTAAATTGTGTTTTTTTTTTCTGCAAACAAAGCACTCGAGTCGCTTCATAAAATTGAGGTTAAACCACTGGAGTAACAGTACTTTAATGATGTCATTCCTACCTGGATCTTGGAGTGGTAGTTGCGTTGGGTCTCCATGGTGTCTACAGACACGAGTGTGAGTAATAAATGACAGAATTTTCATTTTTGGGTGAACTAACCCTTTAATTAAACACCCAAGTGTGAGTGTATCAGAGTAAAGAGAGAAAGAAAGAGTGCATATACAATATGCCACAACCAGAAGGCTATTGTGTGTTAGCCAAGGTGTGTGTGTGTGTGTGTGTGTTTGACAGGTGGTGTGGATTGTAGGGGGGCAAAAGTTTGGGGCAAAGTCAGGAGAGAGATAAAGATTACAGGTGGTCAGCTGTGACAGGAAAGTCAAAATGCACAGAGTGGTGCATTAACCTTGGGATCAAAGATATCACATACAAACAAGTACAAGCTGATGTAAGCGAAACTTTGACTCATTATAAGTAGGCACAACACGAGTACAAACACCTGTACTGATCAGTCTCTCAGATATAAAAAAACTGACATTTGAAATGGTTTTCAGAGATAAATGCCATGTAGTCACTTATAATAACTCTCAAAGCAAGACTATCAGCAATAAATGTAGTTCACAGTGCAGCTTCTTTTGGACATTTCCAAGATGTAATCCAACCACAGTTTAAAGTGCAAAGCAAACCAGGTGTACTTAAAGATATCTTGCTTACTTGCTACTAAGTGTCTAAAACAAAAATCAGATGTATAAAACTATGTACTACATAAAAAAACAGCCAACCAGATTAGAGCTTGCTTTTTTGATAAAGTTGCAATAGTCATACTGAGCAAGTGACAAAGATGTTCATACTGAAAAATCAATGAATAAACAAATCTGCTAAACAACAGATATTCCCACACTTCATTGGTTTTGGTGAATGTGTGTGTGTGTTCTTGTATACATGGTTTATGAGGACACAAATGTGTATAATGACATGGGTATTACGACGTAAACATGGTTTCTGAGGACACTTCCTGTGTCCTCGTAAACCGAATGGCTTAAAAAACATACTAAACTGTTTTTTTCTTTTAATTAAAAAAATGCAGACAGTTTTCTGTGATGGGTAGGTTTAGGGGTAGTGTAAGGGGATAGAATATACAGTTTGTACATTATAAAAACCATTACGTCTTTGAAGAGTCCCCGTAAACCACATATACAAGTATGTGTGTGTGTGCGTTTATTTTGTGGCTGCTTGTTTATCTATCCATCCATCCATCCATCCATCCATCCATCCAGTTTAGAATCTTAAGATGTCCTAATAGCCTGTGAATTTGCAGGCAATTGCTGGATAGCCTAAAGCTTTGAGTGAGTATGTAAGTGCAGATGTTCAGACTCAGTATATCTATATCATAAAGTAACATATGTTCTAATCTGTCACCTTAGTAAAAGTTGTGAGTGACTCAGCACAAACGCACAGACCTTATGATACACAGCCATGAGTCAGCAGAAAGCCTCTTATGGCCATAAGCGAGCTGATGAGATGGCCTCCCTACAGCTGCAATGGGACAATACGAACCTACATCAAAACCACCATTCATTACACTGTCACACGCCATAAAACATCTAGAAAAAACACACACAGACAAACATAAATCCAAAACCGCCTCTTGATTTGAGCTTCATCTACAACAGACTAGCTCTATGACCTTTCAAAACATAAATTAAGGCTATTCCAACTTACATACATCTGTATTTATGCAGACACACTTTTAATCAAATTTCAACTCTCCAGACGGGGGAATCACTTCCTGTCTGCTTTTAGATGCAGAACTAGGTCATATTTTTAAGCATACATTGCATATGAAATAATATTCTATATTTTTGCCACATTTGAGAGTGATTACACCATGTCGAACATGCATCACCCAGAGCATCAGTGCTATGTGGGTATTTATTTAGGTCACTGTGTCTACACCACACGACTTGGCAGAGTGTGACCAAACGCAAATATTTTTATATCACAGAGTTTAACTTTGACAGCGAAATGTCACATCATTTGGCAAGCGCATATACCATACTGAAGCATAGACACCTGTTGCTAAGAGACAGGCAGATGCTCTTGTTTTCCAAAAAAAACTCCAGCTGCCTTCAACATAGTTACATAGTGACCATGAAAAGCGAGAGAGCTTTTGGCACAGAAAGCGATAAACCCTGCCCGCGGGCCGCTAGGTCAAATGGCTGTTTACAAATGTTCACTCTAAAAACAGCAATGCAAACTTCTCAACAAATACTAGGAACTAGTGGCCTCTTCAAATACCAATTCTATTAAGTTCCTCTGAAAAGTAATGGGGCTCTGTCGGGAAAAACCTGCCACACAGTAAAACCGCCTCAAAACTTGTGGAGAAGCACAATTAAAGTTAATTGATTTCTTTTACTTTAAAAGAATTACGGTTTTACTGTTGGCCGATGGGAAATCTTTAATGAGGTGAACAAACATACCAGGAAATGTTAGAGGAGCTAATCAAACACTGGTACCTCTATAAAATGCTTTTTTATTTCAATTTTTGTTAAAAAATAAAAGAAAAAGGTTTTTACATTCTCAAAGAGAGTAAAGGCAATCATTAAAGTCAGCATGAGATCGTTATTTATGTTCATGGTTATATGGTGCATGATTTATCAGTGAATTCTATTATAAAGAACATAATGTTTATCTTGGGGATTTTTTACCAATAATTAATAATTTTATCAAAATGAAATCTCCCCCTCCCCCACCTGTAATAAAGAGACAACTTCAGCAATCACAATACAATCTATTCCCAATAGATAAAAATCAAGTCCCATCCCACCTTTTGTACTCATTGAATATCCTGTTTAGGGTTGCAAAGGGGCGGAAAGTTTCCGGTAAATTTCCGGAAACTTTCCATGAGAACTTAACCTAGGGAATTTGGAAACTTAATAGGAATTTACAGGAATTTTTGGCAATTAATTGGAAATTTTGGGAAATGTATATAAATGTATAATATTTATATAAAACGTATCATATACAAACATAAATATAAACATTTTGTTTGATAATAACATGAAATAACAGTTATTTATTTTTCGCATTCAATTAATTCTAATTTAGTAAATATGTAAAATAAATACATTTTTATTGCAGCAATTGTAATGTGTTATTTATTTCAGTGTCACATGATCCTTTATAAATCATTCTAATATGCTGATTTGATACTCAGTTATCATCAATGTTAGAAAAAGTTGTGCTGCTTCATATTTTTTTGGAACCTGTAATACTTTTTTCAGGATTCATCGATGAATAAAAAGTTAAATAAGAACATTATTTATTCAAAATATATATATATATATATATATATATAATTGTTTTTTTCTAACAAAAACACTTTAATACAACTTTTTTATCAATTTCACACATCCTTGCTGAATAAAAGTATAAATTTTTCAAAAAAAAGAAAGAAAAAAATTACAGACCCCAAAATTTTGAACAGTAGTGTTTACTGTTACAAAAGTTTTCTATTTTAAATAAATGCTGTTTTTAAACTTTTTATTCATCAAAGAATCCTGAAAAAAAGTATGACAGGTTATAAAACGTATCAAATTAGTCATTAGAATGACTTCTGAAGGATCATGTTACACTGAAGACTGGAGTAATGATGCTGAAAATTCAGCTTTGCATCACAGAAATAAATTATATTTCACAGTATTACTGTTTTTTATGTATTTTTGATCAAATGTGCATGTTATGGAGGAATGCACAGTGTATGCAGGGGGTGTGGCCTCAATAGTCCTAGAGTAAATAGTGTGAATGTGATTGAGAAATGTGCAGGGTAAAAATTCAACTTAAATTGCATTAAATCGTTTTGGTTGTTTTAACCAAAATTATGCTGCAAGATGTTTTTTTCAACTACATTTAAGTATCCTGTTATAGGCTAACCTGCAATTTAGCAAATTTCCTGTTTATTCACATTAATTTCAGTTAATTCCCATATATTCCCATTAATTCCCATGGAAAGTTTCCAGCTTTGAAAATTCCCAGAATTTTGCAACCCTAATTCTGTTGTATTCATATTATATCATATTATGGAAGTAAAATTGGTTACGAATTCAATGTTATGTTGGCTAATCATACAGAAGTAGGAATGCACCAAGGTGCATTCAAATCCAATGTTTGCATACTGTACTGTCTAAAACCAGTTTCCTTAAGAAGAACCTTCATACAGAAACGCTGCATGTTAAGGCACCAACTTACTGGGTATCAAGGAAGCAAATCAACTTATTTCGGGTTCAAACAGAATTATTGTTCTAGGACACAGTTCCTTCCATAAAGCCCATTTTCAAAAAGGAAACTCAACAGTTATGCTCCCATTTAGGTTATGCCATCGTTACTCAAACTGTCCTACAGACTTTGAACCCTAACAATGATACTGTCACATGATCTTTGATTGGACCAGAAATTACTTTGTCACAGGGTAGATTATCAATGTGAGCTCATGTTTTCCCAGCATGCTCTAGTCTCGTACACCTCTACTTATTAATCTTTAAGACAGGCATGAAAATGGAATTGCTGCAAATAACAGCCAGATTAGACATTCACAAACATGATTAATGGCTGTGGGACACTCCCAATGCTCGTGGAATATTAACAACATCATGCATGCGACAGCCACGTTTCTGTTACGCTGTAAGACTATTGCATGCATCAACGCCCACTAATGTTAAACAACAACACCCTTAAGACCGGCGATCACATTTATCTGCTTGCTCTCTTGAATGCCGACAAATTGATTCCAATCACTGAAGACATTCTGATTGAGCTCGAAGGGATACAACTTATAATATTACCTTGTTGTCGATGGAATGAAATG
Organism: Anabarilius grahami; assembly: GCA_003731715.1. Classification (NCBI taxonomy): domain Eukaryota; kingdom Metazoa; phylum Chordata; class Actinopteri; order Cypriniformes; family Xenocyprididae; genus Anabarilius; species Anabarilius grahami. The sequence continues at coordinate 3,140,649 of RJVU01053773.1, forward strand.
AGCAGGGAATTCAAGATCATGCAGGACAGCATTCAAAGATTTAGAAACATTAAAACTTATCACAGATTTGAAAACAGACACAAATCTGTTTCAGTCTACACATACAGAGTACTTCTCTACCAACTGTTTCTAACAGAATAGCTAAGCTACATGGGTAAGATTACCTTTATCGTCCACATAACCACGGCCATCCTCCTTCTTAATTTCATGCTCTACATAGGGAGATTCTGGTGATGACATTAAGGAAAAAAGGGAAAAATGAACTGAATATGACAGCATGGATATAAAAAGGAGGAATATTCTACATATAACACACACAGTTATAATACTTATATAACATCATAGTAAAAAAAAAAAAAGACCCTATTTACTTTCTTAATGCACATTCCTGGTGCAAAAAATGTTTCAGTCAAATCTTCAGTCAAAAAGTAATGTAAAATGCCCTTCCTCTGAAATGATTTTCTGTTGTCATTAAAACAAGCAGTAAAATCTCATTTATTTACAAATTAAGCGACTAATTTTGAATGATTCTCTATAAAACTTTCAAGACAAACTTCCCATTAGCTCTGGGGTTAATAATATGCTTCTGTCAATGTCATCAGTTAATTTTATTGGTAACACTTTACAATAAGGTTCATTAGTTAACATTAGTTAACTACATTAGTTAACATGAACTAATAATGAACTGCACTTATCCAGCATTTATTAATCTTAGTTAATGTTAATTTCAACATTTACAAATACGTTATTAAAATCTTGTTAACATTAGTTAATGCACTGTGAACTAACATGAACAAATGTATTTTCATTAACTAACATTAACAAAGATGAGTAAATACAGTAACAAATGTATTGCTCATGGTTAGTTCATGTTAGTTAATACATTAACTAATGTTTAACTAATGAACCTTATTGTAAAGCGTTACCATTTTATTTAATTATTAAATTCCAAATGAAGAACTACACAGCTTATGAATCCTGAAAAATATATAAAAATATGGGGTGTGACAAGATCTTGTGTAAAATGTGACGAGATTTCTCATCGAGGTGAAAAGCTCTCTCACAATATTGCCTTGACGGTGTGTGAGGGTGAAATTAGCATAGAATATGCCACTGATTACACCTCCACTGTTGTTTTACTTTTTATAGAAATAAAAACCATTTAATTCAGCGGTCGATTCAATCCCATCCAGCTCATCCAACATGAGCTGCAGAGTCGTACATAGTGCAGCAGGAATTAGATTTCACTGATCATGTGACGAGAGTAAGTGACGAGATGACTGACAAGACCATGGCAGAGGATTCGTTGCACAACAAAGCCTAAGCGTTTGAAAAAAGTCTTATCTTGTAGAATTCGCACTAAGCACCGCTGCTCCCTATTCACAGAGTACGCAGGATCGCGAAAGTAAATCGCGATTTCAATACCCCACATTTTGAAAGCTGCTCCCTGATGCATGCAAATATCTCCCGATATGAAAGCTATCTTAGGCTAGGCTGTGTAGTTGTAACCATCTCTTGAGAAAAAATGTTGGTCTATTTGCACTTTAAATATCGAGAAAGTATTTTGATTATGTTTGCACTTAATAAGACTAAGAGAAAAAAACTGTTATTCATTATTGTTTATACTGTATCAATTTGTGGAAAGGAGTTCAGTTAGGAGGTCAAAAGAAGCTCATAAATCATGTACAGTTCTAAGGTATGAAATCAAACAGCAGAGAAGTCAGTCAGTTGAGTTTGTGGCAGAACCTTTTACAGTGCTTGAGTATTGTTGTCTTTTACTGCATATGATATTTCATACTCAGAAAGTAGAAATGAAATGACATTGATTAGAAGATGATTAGTAGAACATTTCAAATGCACCAGCAGAATATTTTTCTTGTCATGTATTTCATCATTGAGGATTTCTGAAAAATACTGTGTAAAAATCTTGTCTCGTCTCATCTCGTTCTTATGATAATCTCGTGTCTCGTCTCGTGAGCTAACTGTCTGGTCACACCCCTAATATGAATTAATATTTTACATATTTTCCAGGATTCATAAGTTGCGTTTATAAACATTTGTTTATAAATAAATATTTTCCAAACTCCTGACCAGTACTGTATACATTTATATAAATAATAAAAAAAAAAAAATAGATTGTTATTATACTTATAACCAACGACTATAAAGCCACATATAACTACTATAAACTGATGGCCTATCAATTAGTGCCTTTATTAATTTATCCTTTATATAAGAGTAGGATTCCTACAATTTGGCTTACACTATTGGACATTTGGACACACACACACACACACACACAAACACACAAACACACCGAACCTCATCCATCATTCCATCCTTTTCCCGCTAAAACCTAGTAACCTACTGCACTGGATCTACAGGGATCTTTATTCTATTGGTGGTCTGTGGTCTCACACTGGTTCTGTCTGACCTAAAGCAGCCTACAGAGAGTCCAGCAGGACCAGCGCAGTGCACAGAGCTGTACATTAATGAATTCACCTTCCTCTTCACTTTCTTTGATGGACTCTGCCAGAGAGAGACAACACACATATATCAGAGCACTAGGACAAGACAAAGTGTGCATATGTAAGCCTACAATGCTGATACTATGACTGTCCTATCAGTATCTACTGAATATCATACAAGAGTTATGAACAGCAGAGGAAAGGACAGGTGGACATGAGTGAGCTTCATGTTTACCGAGCATGATCTCCTCATAAACATTCTCCTCTGTCAGAAAATGTAATGAGAGAGAAGAGAAAAAAAAGTCAAGGTAAGGACAGAGATGAAGAGTGAAAGAAAAACAGATAAACAACACTGTAAGAGAGCTAGAAAGAGATAAAGTGTCTTTGAACAATCCAACAGATAACAGCTTATTGTGAATGTCAGTTATACTCCTCAGGCTTTATTTTGGAAATCTCTGGCTGGCGCTTTATCAAAATTTGATGTCTATGATTATGTTGATTTCCTAATTATAGACTGGTACTCAGCTTTGATATACTCAACTTGAGTATAGAGAACTAAGAAACAGGAATATCAAACATACTGGTATAAAGTTGATAAAAAACATATCAAAGTATATACCAAGAAATATTCTGTTACCCATTTTCATGTTCTTTATGATGTGACCAAAAGTTGTTGGGTTAAAGAATACAATCTAACCTTTGGCTTTCCCAAATGTATCAATCGCATATCGAGCTTGAGATGTGACTTTACCCTCAATCTGCCCTAAAAATGCTAGATTAAAAATATTTTTTTTTCACTACCAGATCTCAACCCTGTGAGGGGATAGATTTCCAGCCCTCATCCGTTTATCATCTGCGACCTCAAAGCAAGGCTGAAGTTAGTAAGCTCCAATGAACTGAAGCCACACAGTCAAAATGCATTTCACATCTGTATGAGGCACAGTGCCATCAAAACATTCCCACAAGAGCCCGCTAAAGGTTATCAACCTGAAGTCACAAACAGGTTTATTCAGTCCTCAAGGTCTCGTAGACAGTTGTGCACCCAAATGTGATTTTATCTGGGAGTGAGAGTCTCCAAAGGTAAACTAAATTGATTGGGGCACAACCACAACACTCTCACTGGGTCTCATTCACCGGTAAATGTAGCCTATACAAGTTGCATACTTTGGCAGAAAAAGATTCTCACACAAAATCTCTGGATTACTCTAGATGAGAGAAAATGTGCAGTTATCTATATAAATGCATTTTTGCATAATTAATAGTATATTAAAATATTATAAAATATTTAATTAAATATGTATTATATCAAGTGTTGGGTTTAACTCATTACTAAGTAATTAATTACTGTAATTTAATTATTTTTTCCCTTGAAAAAAGTTAAGTAAGGGATTACTCTTAATTTTTCTGTAATTTAACTAAGGTGTAATGATGTAATTGCATTAAATACTAAAGAGACAATATAACAATTCTATATAAAACATTAGTGAATTTAACATCATGTTAACATTTAACCTTCTCCACTTTGCTAATTCCAAGAACAATTTATGCAATTTTATATTATTTATTTGAAAGAATTAAAAGAGCATTTTCATGTCTATCCTTCACTCTATAAAATGCTAAGTTAAAAACAACAAATCCCAGCATTTTATCCCCAAAACCCCAGCTGGGTTTGTCCATTTTCAGCCCAACTTGGTTTGTTTTTAACCCAACATGTTTTAGAGTGTTGTATTGTTCAACTGTTCAAGGTTGATTTGGGATTTAGAAAGTAATTACTAATTAGTAATCTAATTACTCTGTTGAAGATGTAATTAGTAGTTAGTAAATTACTTTTTTAGAGTAACTTACCCAACACTGATTATACCCTACCATTTTTTTTAATCTTTCTTTTTTAAAAGAAATTAATACTTTTATTCACAAAGGATGCATTGATCAAAAGTGACTATAAAGACATATATAATATTACAAAAGATTTCTTTTTTAAATAAATGCTGTTTTTGAACTGTCTATTAATCAAAGGGTCCTGAAAAAAGCACTGTATTTTTCTGTACATTTGGGGAGTGTTTTGTTGGATCAGTATGTGACCCCTTTCACCGTCTGTTGGCATTGGTCTGCACTTGTTCTCGCCAATTGAACATGTTGTATCAGTGCTTGTTGGGTTGTGGAATGCGATGTATTGTAATTTGGTGATTGTCCGTGTTGGTGGGCATCTATCACTGCTGTGTGAACTGGCCTTTAGTGTGAACAACATCTTAATAATCTAAAGAACCTTTTTCCACTATAAAAAAACCTTTTGAGTAATGGAAAGGTTCCATGGATGTTAATGGTTCCTCACAAAACCATCAATGCCAATAAAGAACCTTTATTTTTAAGAGTTTATCTAAATTTAGGATACATTTAAGTACAAACTTGAATATTTAAAGGGATAGTTCACGCAAAATGAAAATGACCCTATAATTTACTCACCCTCAAGCCATTCTAGGTGTATATGATTCTTCTTTCAGCCAAACACAATTAGAGTTATATTAAAGTATCCTGGCTTATCCAAGCTTTATAATGGGAGTGACTGGAGGATGAGGATGAGAAGTTTATTAACCCTCCGGAGCCGCATGGAGTATGTTTATGATCGATGGATGCACTTTTTTGGACTTCAAAATCTCATCCTATAAACATTATAAAGCTTGGATGAGCCAGGGTAGTTTTAATATAACTCTAAATGTGTTTGGCTGAAAGAAGAAAGTCATATACACCTAGGATGGCTTGAGGGTAAGTAAATTACGGGGTAATTTTCATTTTTGGGTGAACTATCCCTTTAAGAAATGAGACCCACTGTTTGCATACATAGCATTGCTGAGGCTGAAAATGAGATGCTGTTTTCTCAGCAGTGACTCTTACATTAATGAATGTCAGTAAGATTGCTAACATATCAGGATGTGGGAGCTAAAGAGAGACTGCTGGTTGCTCGCTTGGTCTCTTTGTAAGGTTACAGAGGGGCTACAAGAACAGAAAGGGCACAGGAAATGGAAACGTTTTTGACATATGGTGCCGTTATGTAAGAGATGTGTCGTGTGTCCAGCATATGGTTTGTCCTGGCAGTTTCTGAGTTGGCACAAGCAGCATGCTGTCATGGTGCCACCAGATTAAAACAGCACCTCCATCTCCACCAGCATGGGCGTTCTGGCACTTCACGGGCACTAATGCACCTGCTGCCCGGCGCAGGAATGTAACTCAGGATGTGTTTTCAGCGTACGTGCAGCTGTTCTGGACTAAAGGATTACATTCAAGATACCCATAGGACAGGAAAATTACAAATCTCTAAAACATATCAGAAACTGAGCTAATATTTTCCTAGATCAAATTATCTGAGTTATACTATCCACATAAAGTTTGTAGCATTATACTGTTACTGTATGTCAACTGTTGACAAATTTGCTTCCATTTATTCCATTAATTGAGCATAAAAACTGCAAAAAAGCAGTAATAATAAGAGTAATAACAACAACTTCCATTCAAATTCTTTCAAGCTGCATAAATATATAACTCATACTGTATGCAATATTCGCCTCATGTATATCTTATGTATTAATGTATTTCTCATAAGGAGAAATACATTGATCATGATTTTAGGAGAAACATCTGAGACAAAGCTAATGTTTAGGTAACATTTTATTTTAAGGTGTCGTAGGTACACGTTACTACATGTACTCACTATAGTGATAACAGTGAATTATGCATAATTACAAATAACTAACCCTAAACCAAAACCTAACCCTAACGGTAACTCTATAGTCAGTATGTAACTACGTCACCTTAAAATAAAGTGCAACCTAATAATCAAAATAATAACAGTAATAACTTCCATTCAAATTCTTTCAAGACCACATGATCTGAGCTCTGCCAGGTGCATAAAAATATAACGCTTCACTCATACTGCACGCAAATGTTAATCTCATGTAAGTATATTTGTATTTCTCCAAAATAACTTTAGCAGAAAAATCTGAGACAAAGTTAACATTTAAATTAAGACATTTAAAAGAGATACACAGGAGCAATCTCAGAGCAATTGCAGGATTCTCTGAGTGCAAAATGGAGGAAATTATAATCTGTTAAAATGCTTTAAGCATCAGATGTGATCAGATTGTGTGAAATCAGATTGTGTGTAATAGTTTTCCGTACAGATTAAAAGGGGAGGAAGGAAACCAACTAACATTGCCGTGTATGTGTTCGGGGTGATGGGTACAGATTGTGTGAGCACAAGTGAGCATGCAGGTAGGGCAGAGTGAAAAGAAAGAGTTACTGAAGGATAAAAACACCACTGTAAGGGGCTGTGCATGGGACACACTCATTCACACTGGAGGGCAGTGGGATGGATGCAAAGTTTTTTTACCTTCCACTGCGTTTGAGTGGTGGTCTGGTTTGAAGCATGAATGGAGACAAGAACAGAACAACACATAAGCCATGAACCTGAGCCATGGACGCACACACGCACAAACCAGAGCAGCATTCATTTACACGCTCAACAGTGAGTATGAGTTACACCCACATCTTTTAATAACATCACATGTACACAGCAAAAATGAATACTGTCTGACTTGATTCTGAGTTGAATCTCCTCCAGATCAAGATTCACTACCTAGAGCAAGTAAGCACGGCCCTTACAGCTGAACGCCAGTGTGTGTGTGTGTGTGTTTGTGATAAGAAAGACGTTCTCCAGAGAGCAGTGTTTGACAGACAACAACCCCTCGTCTCCCTGTTCTGAGACATACCATGACATGTTAAAGACGTGCATCACGCAAAACAGACACACTGTAGGTCACTCTGGATTCAACTACAGTCCTGTTCATAACTCACTCAGCAGATGTAGTTCTATCCTAAATTACTTTCTGGCTATAGTATTGACAATATTTTACTATACTATACTATAGAATATATATATAAGCATACTGGAAAGTATGCTTTCCAGTAGTTCCTCAGCCTGCATTATCATGTATTATGCACCTATTTGTACCGTATTCTAATTTACATTTTTTTTTGCAAAATTATCTATATAATTTAATATGTATGTTTTTATATTTATTTAGAATATAAATATATTTAA
>RJVU01053773.1:3160363-3181052 GCA_003731715.1 Anabarilius grahami
TAAAAAATTTATCCACAAAAATATAATAATATAATAATTATATTATATAACCAAATCAGCATATTAAAATGACTTCTGAAGGATCATTCATCACAGGAATAAATAACATTTTAAATATGTTAAAATAGAAAACTGCTATTTTAAATTTGATTAATATGTCACAATATTATCATTTTACTTTCAATTAAATTCAGCCTTCATAAACCTTAAAGACTTCTTTCAAAAAAAAAAGGACAGACCCCAAACTTTTAAATGAAAGTGTTTTTATATTTTAAGAATATATATGTATAATAATATATTATTATTATTATTATACATTCTATAATAATATATTATTATTATTACTAATAATATATTTCCTGAAGAATGTCTCCAGATAATTCAAAAACATCAGATTACTGTTGCAGATGATTTGAATAGACAAAAAGTGGCTTTAGAAGCCAATATATTGTTTGTTTTATTTCAGTATCATTTCCAAATCAAGAGTATCATGTTGTTAGCTTAGCAAAATGCTAACGTCAAAGTCAATCTGAATCAATTGTGAGTCTCTCATGCGCGTTATACAGTTTTGTGTGGCATAGGTGTGATTTAGCACATTTCAGATGAGTGTTTTAGACAGTAGAACCATTACACCTGCTCTAAAAGGCAGTGCAGTGATAAACAGCCTTTTCTGTCTCTCCAGTGTCAGATTTGTGCTGATTAGCGCTATAACACAACCACCAAACACCCACTACCCACCAACCCTTGGAATAATTCAAAGTATTTCTTATTTACATTAGACACAACTCTAGGAGTTTGAATTCCAAATTAATCCATGCAAGTTTTACGTTTTCTTCATCCATTTGGAAGCTACACAATTATAAAGCGCTATGTCTCACGGTCTCTAAAAACCTGTCAATCATCTTCCTGCAATAAATACACAATATGAGATTTAAAGCAATATTGCTGGGAAATTCAATAAGGGCTGTTGGAGTCCCAAAACACAGTCGATTCCAGCAATGTCCTGCAGCTCTGTAGAAGAGGAGAGTCTAATCTGAATATATATTAAACATTTGAATAGCACGATTTAAAAGCAGCAAATGTCGATCAAGTAAGAATGTGATAGATTACAACAGAGTTAGTATTTTAGATGGAGGCGAACGAGCAGAGAAATCTGAGTGACTTCATTCATTACAGGTCTCAGAGGCCATAAACAAATGGGCATATGATAACCCATAATATGCATTTTGGTTCCGTGGTACACTAATGGTATTACTAAGGTACTTTGGTACTTCCAAGAACAGGATGCCACTACCCTGAAACATGTTCAAGTACAACAATACCAAGGAATTCTTACATGTACCATACTCCTACCATGTTATTCTTTGAAATACCATATATATACCACATATATATAATACCGTATACAAAATACCATGAAGCTTTCTTATGTCCAAAATACCATGGTACTTTTTGTAAGTGCATCACTGAACCATGTGATGTGACAGTAATTTTGTAAGCCAAGATATTAGAAACAGAATTATCAATGCACACTTTGTCATTGTTTGACCCCCCTTATTGGGGCCGATGTGTGACCGATATGTTGAGAGTTATAATTAAATCATTGATCATTTGACAGTGATGTTAATGAAGGAATTAATAATCACAGGCCCAGACAGAATCTGCTGACTTTACATGGAAAAATGTGGGTAAATTGATAAAAACTGCACTCTAATACACAAAATGCTGGGTTATTTTATAAACCAAATGCTGGGTTGTGACTGCTGGATACAGAGGCTGATGAAACCCAATTTGGGTTGACAATTGTAAAAGTGATTTTAAAGGTACACTATGGCTGCGTTTACACTGCAAGTCTTAATGCACAGATCTGAACTTTTGACCATAATTGATTTTTTGGCCAGTCTGTTTACATTCTCTTTAGACACGACTGGTATCCAATATCTGTGTTTACATTAATTCCCGCCCAAAATGATTGTCATTGATAGCTTTACATGCACATGCATAGACTCTCAGGTTTTGAATGACCGTTCTATTAAAATTATTATATTACACATTGGGTGGCCATGATTACCTGCCAGAATGGATAAGTTAACAGCTGTCAGTGTCATTGATGTTTTGCAGTGTGAAATCTGACAGAACGGATATACAAACCCGATTCCAAAAAAGTTGGGACACTGTACAAATTGTGAATAAAAAAGGAATGCATTAATTTACAAATCTCATAAACTTATATTTTATTCACAATAGAATATAGATAACATATCAAATGTTGAAAGTGAGACATTTTGAAATGTCATGCCAAATATTGGCTCATTTTGGATTTCATGAGAGCTACACATTCCAGAAAAGTTGGGACAGGTAGCAATAAGAGGCCGGAAAAGTTAAATATACATATAAGAAACAGCTGGAGGACCAATTTGCAAAGTGGAAAACTGTTCTGTGGTCAGGCGAATCAAAATTTGAAGTTCTTTTTGGAAAACTGGGACGCCATGTCATCCGGACTAAAGAGGACAAGGACAACCCAAGTTGTTATCAGCGCTCAGTTCAGAAGCCTGCATCTTTTATGGTATGGGGTTGCATGAGTGCGTGTGGCATGGGCAGCTTACACATCTGGAAAGGCACCATCAATGCTGAAAGGTATATCCAAGTTTTAGAACAACATATGCTCCCATCCAGACATCGTCTCTTTCAGGGAAGACCTTGCATTTTCCAACATGACAATGCCAGACCACATACTGCATCAATTACAACATCATGGCTGCGTAGAAGAAGGATCCGGGTACTGAAATGGCCAGCCTGCAGTCCAGATCTTTCACCCATAGAAAACATTTGGTGCATCATAAAGAGGAAGATGCGACAAAGAAGACCTAAGACAGTTGAGCAACTAGAAGCCTGTATTAGACAAGAATGGGACAAAATTCCTATTACTAAACTTGAGCAACTTGTCTCCTCAGTCCCCAGACGTTTGCAGACTGTTATAGAAAGAAGAGGGGATGCCACACAGAGGTAAACATGGCCTTGTCTCAACTTTTTTGAGATGTGTTGATGCCATGAAATTTAAAATCAACTATACATTTTCTCAGTTTAAACATTTGATATGTCATCTATGTTGTATTCTGAATAAAATATTGAAATTTGAAACTTCCACATCATTGCATTCTGTTTTTATTCACAATTTGTACAGTGTCCCAACTTTTTTGGAATCGGGTTTGTAGACTGGAATATAAAGGTAATTTGTGTTTGTTATTTTATATACAGTCATTAGATGTAGAATTCTGAAGTGAAATAAAGTAGCAGGTAAGATTACATTTACTTGAATGAATTCGAATATGAATGATAACGAGAGAGCGAGCGAGGGAGAGCGCGCACGTGAGAGAGAGAGAGAGAAAGAGTATCCTACCCAGTGAAGCTTTTTGTTTATTAAAAAAAAACAAAAAAAAAACCATGACGGTCCCTGGCAGAGGTTGAAATTCAGCTGATGATTGTGTGTGTATGTGAGCGTGTGCGCGCAATTTCTATCTAGGAAAAATTAGATAGACATATAAAGTTTCCACCTCAATAATAAAGCTGCGAATTTTAGTGCGAGTGCATACAGGCACGTCTGCTTCAAAATATAACATAAAGGCTATCTTTTAGTGAGCAAACGTGTCGGCCTCACCTTGTGGTGGCTTGGAATTCCAAGGGGAATTGGATATGCGTGTTTAGACGTAGGTCGCATGTCCACATTTCGGATATGTATCTGATTTAAAACCACATTTGGAAGTGGCTCAGATCGGATGTGGAAAAATGAAATCTTGTCCAGATTTTTGTGTTTACACGTGTGCAACAAATTGTGTCAGATGTGAGCAAAAAATCAGATTTTTTGTGCCAATGTAAATGCAGCCTATGTAACTTTTGGCCCTCTAGTGGTCAAAAAACAAAACTGCATGCATTTTGCAGAAGAACGTTGTTTTGGTTGTGCTTCAGCTCTGCGTGACTGTGCGGATTAATATATGGTTATCCTACTACTCAAAAAAATAATAATACAAATAAATACTAAATACACTACTAAAAAATACACTACTAGAGATATAACCAGTTTAGATAAAAATTATCTTAAGCTGACTAGTTGAAGACGTTACTGTAGCTACATCCATTAATAGACACGGTAATTCCTTGAAAATAAATTCCACTAAAACAACCTTAATGAAATACTCTACTCACCTGTTGAGTAATAAAAATGCCATCTCCGCATTTCTTTTACAACATCAAATCCCTCAGATCTCGTCATCTTCAAAAAGCCAAGCCAGTGTCGATTCTGCTTTTATTATGAGCCCTGTCATGTTCTCTTTTTGCCAGCAGACTCTCCTCTGTTTTTTTTTTAAGATGTGATTACCCAGAGGTTTCAGATTTAACGTGCTCCATGTCAACCTTTCTCGCTCGTTCTCACTCCCACACCATACAGATGTCAAAGTAGCAGGAACAACTTTTCCCTATTTACGGATATGACAAGACAGCAATAGGAGAGTGACGTATGCATAACATTTCCCACAAAAACCATCTTGTCTGTTCTAAAATATAAACACTAATCATAGGCTTACCATAGTGAATCAGGGTAAGACAAAATACGTTTTGGAAGAAGGATTGATGGTGAGAAGTGACTCACCATTAAATTTGATTAATTTTAAACAAAAAACTCATAGTGTACCTTTATTTTACAGCCAATTTTTTAGTTAATTTTTAACATTTTAATCCAGCAATAAAGTAATTTTTAAACAATAGTTGAGTTGAAAAAAAAAAAAGCCCAACATGTTGGGTTACATATTTTAACTTTCACCAATTTTTGACCCAATGCTGGGTTACCAAAAAATGACCCAAATTGGGTTGTTTTTAACCCAGCATTTTAATGATGCTATTGATATTAGAATGTATAATAAAATTAACCAAAATATTTAATAAACAAACACCAGATTGACCATATTTATGAATGATGAGTAGAAATCTGCAGAACTTTGGGCAGAGATCTGTAGGTGCAAATCAGGACTCGTGGATGTGCGATGCTTACCTGAGGCGTCCCCGGCTGTGGGAGTGCGTGAGGGGTGTGTGTCGGCGTACTGCGTGCGTGCCGGACTCCTCGGTGACGCGCTGGAGGGAGGGCGAGCGGGAGTGTGAGGAAAGTGAGCTGCCTGTGCTCTGCAGGCTGCCGTCGGCCGCCGTGTCGATCCCGGAGTGCGCCAAAGGGGGCAGGCTCCTCAGAGATGGCACGGGGGAGTGGGCGGGGCCGGAGTCAGCCACGTTGTTCAGATTGTTGTCGGAGGCGGAGCGAGGCAGCGAGCGTGATGATGTCAGAGTGTCGCCTCCAGTCACGCGCCGGCGATTTGTGTAGGAAGGCGTTTCCCTGAAAGGCACTGGAAAACAGGAAAAGCAGATGTCAAGAAAAGGGCACATTAAACAAGAGGGGGCCGTACCTGACAAAGTGTCAGGTACAATTACCATAATTTGTAAATGAAGGGTACAGAAACCTCATCAGGCATTCATAGAGGTAAACAAAAGATGTACTCAAATTACAAAGTACCTCATCTATAATTTATAACCAAAACACACTTTCTCCTGACCGCTAGTGCAGGGGTCATTTGCTTGGGATGGTTTTTGGGTAAAGAACTGAATATTACACAACAAACTGTCTTGTTTTCCAATAACCAAGATATGAGGCTGTTTTTTTCCCAGTGAGGGAAGCAATTTATAAAGAGCATCAACACTAGATGGCAATATCTCACCTCTCCTAGATTCAGGTAAAACACTGTACTGTTGCCGTTTCAAAGCGAATATATAGTTTAAAATGCAAGGTGCCGTGTATATCAGGGTCAAAAGAGTTCACATGGCTCAATGACAGCTATGTTTAATGATAGAATGAGAGAGAGAGAAAGAGACAAGCAGGATAAAAGAGTGCACCATGCTGTCATCCTGACATATGGTTTGCTGTCAGTCTCATAGCTGATTCTCTCTAATCTCTAATGTAAATTAAGTATTGATCAAACCGCTGTACTGAACATCCACCTGTCACCTGATCAGATATGAACAGCTCTCTGCCAATCAGAGCAGGGTGTGAAACAAGAACACGCAACACAATACATCCTATAACAGTGGACATGTGCAATGATTTATTTATTAATATTGCGATATAAAAAATAAAAAAAAAGCCAAATGAAGACTTGGAAAAAGTGACATAAGTGTTAAACAATGATTGAACATTACAATGATGTGCAAATTAACCATGTCATATCCTGTCCTCTTTACCTTCTAATCATAACTGTTGCTTAGAGGTATGAGGTATAGTATGAGATGAGTTAAGTGACCTAAAAACTATAAAATTATTGCACAAGCTGGACCTTGACAAAGGTTACATCAATTATTTTTTCTAACATTCTCAAGAGTTGTATTTGTTAACATTAGTTAATGCAGTGTGAAGTAAAATGAACAAACTATGAACAGCTGTATTTTTATTAACTAACATTAACAAATATAGTAACAAATATATTGCTCATGGTTAGTTCATGTTAGTTAATATACATTAACTCATGTTAACAAATAAACCTTATTGTAAATTGTTACCACAAATTCAACACAAATAAGATGCTTGAACACACATGTAATATCCAGACAGGTGAAACAATATTTTTGTAAGTTGGATTCATAAAGATTTCATTTTTTTCTAAAAGAATGATTCAGTGATAGATATATTTTTAACGGTAATTTGTTGCCACCTAGTGGCGTAACAATGCAATCGTTACAGTGGTTATTAGAAGCATTTTCAAAAGGTGATTTATTCTATTTTGATCGGTAAAGTAGGCATCAGCGTATCTGAATAATACACTTTTGTACGCTTCTGTGATAATTGCAATATTTGTAACAGAAATGATACTGTGTGTTTGACAAGATTGTTTGAAGCTGTTTATAAACATGACAACTCTCTTTAGATCAACGCAGATTTGAATGTCACGATTTTATTTTTGTCAAAGGTTTAATATACACAGTGAATCGTTGTCATTTAGGAATTAGATCATGTGGGTGATGAAATTGAGAACGTGACCTTTTAAAGATTAATAACCGTGCAGCTTGCCTTTGTGCACCTCTCTCTGCGTTGATATCTGACGTATATGAGTAGCGCGAGCCCAGAGGGTTTTTCAGTACTTTTATTGGTATAATATTCATGAGGTGAGATGTCTCTATTAAAGGATGCGCTTCTCGCAATTCGCCCACCCATCACACCAGAACCATTTTCAGAACCGGGCTGAAAAAAGAAAAAAAACTACACTTTTTGCCCGGAAGACGTATCGTTTCATACAGTCATGTGACCACGATAATATCGAGCCAATTTTGCTATATCGTTACATCCCTAATAGACAGCAATTAATTTTACCATTCAAGGTAGGTTCCACATTTTATAAAAGTAGTAAAAACATAGTTAAAATAGTCCACATGACTTCAGTGGTTCAACCTTAATGTTATGAAGTGATAAGAATACATTTTGTGTGCAAAAAACAAACAAAGCAGGAGCCGGCCAATAATGAGCCGGCGTTCTGACGTAGAAAAAGTATTCTCGTTGCTTCATAAAATTAAGGTTGAACCACCACTGTAGTCACTTGGACTATTTTAATGATGTCTTTTCTACCTGTGGGGCTTGAAAGTGGTAATTAAATTTCTATGGAGGAGTCAGAGCTGTCGCATTTCATCAAAAATATCTTAATTTGTGTTCCGAAGATGAACGAAGGTCTTACGGGTTTGGAACGACATGAGGGTAACTAATGACAGAATGTTCATGTTTTGGGGGAACTAACCCTTTAAGTAAATGTATCTTGTTTAAATATAGGATGTTTAAATAAATCTTACTGGTAAACAATACAAAAATACTAATTAAGAAAACATTTTTCCCCCTGTGCAGCTGAATTCTGTTCAGTTTTTATTGAATTTTATTATGATTAATTTTACTAAATTGACATCACACTGACAGTACTAATAATTATCATATATATATATATTACTATTTGTATATTCAGATCACTACTATTTCAATAGTTTCACCCTGAGAACATTTAAGACAGGCCACTTTAGATGGGCCGCTTGTTTGACCAGTGTAAAGACTGCGCTCTGTAGTCAAGCTGTCTGCTTGTTTAAATCCTCTACTCTTCTGCCCATCCATTCAGAGTGAAAAGGCCAACTGTCCAACCCACTCAGGACACATTCGCTCACTCTCTCTTTTCCTCTCTCTCTGTAACTGATGGGAAGGAAATAAGAGAAAGACAAAACGGACACATTCTTAGAGGCTTCAGCATTAGTGATGAAAACCAGCTTCTGTCCCATAAACAGTGTGTTTTAAGGCTGCTTCTGTGTGTTCTCTCTGTGTGTGAGAGCATACGTCCCATCCTTCATCGAGGTCACACACCGTTCTGATGAGATAGCGGAGCCTGCGGCTACACTCCCATTGGCTCAAATCAAACTCCCAACACCTGCTGAGCCTCGGGGATTAACCCTGGTCCGTCGCCATGACAATGGTACTCCACACTAATGGGTACGATCCATTACAGCGGCCCGACAACTGGCTGCCTGCTATTCCCCGCCAGAACTAACGCGTGGAATGAGCTAGCCTTGCCGTCGATGCTGGCGATTAGAGTGATGACTCTCATTCACACAAACGCCATGGACTCACAAACGCTCACAGAAACACAGGGGACCACTCTCATTTTCATGTTCGCCGGCTGTGGCGCTCTGTTGTGTTTTTAGGGATTCATTAACACGAGGGATCGTTTGCGCTTGCTCAAATTCGATAGTAGGGAATGATGGTGGAGGTATACGAGACACTTACCAACATCTGATGCTTTGTGAGTCTTTATAATTTCTGCCAGGTCAAAGTTCCCAGCTATAATAGCCACCTATAGAAAGAAAGAAAAATGGGTTATTTCCCTGCCGCACATCCCTAGGCAAACAAAAAGCCCCAGTTACTGTTTTATAGAACTGCCTGCAATTCATAACAGGGTATTGTGTTACCCAAAAATCTAATCCAGCAATTCATAAGCGATAAAGTACAGCCAGTTTTCAGTATCACAAAATAATCCTGACAAGCTCTACATTATCCTGTCTACATACCAACATAACTTAAGTAAATAGACATAAAATATTGATTATAAAGCTGCAATTATTTGTAGTGTGAAGTGATAAAAGCTATGCAAAATGTATCTAGTACTAGGGCTGGGCTGACAATATCAATTAATATAAATCGATCTTCATTTTGATAAACCGATATCAAATCTTAAATCCTAATATATATCTTTTAGTCTATGCTGTTTTCTGTGCTAATCATTATTTGTAGCGCGCCTACCGTCCAACAAAAGCTCTTTGATGTGGCGTGACAGATCGCTGTAGCCACCTCAGTTTAAGCAGCAGCGCGAAGCACACATGAACCGATCATCTATTCCTCTGTACTGCTAGTTATAGCACTAAATATACATGAATGAACATCAGAATGGGTAACACTTTATTTTAGGGTCTTTTAACTAGTTGCTTATTAGCATGCATACTGCTAGAATATTGGCTATTTATTAGTACTTAATAAGCACATATTAATGCATTATTCTGCATGACCTTATTCTACATTCTTAATCCTACCCAATACCTAAACTTAACAACTACCTTACTGACTATTAATAAGCGGTAAATTAGGAGTTTACTGAGGGAAAAGTCGTAGTTAAAAGTGAATATGTGCTCCCTATACTGAAGTGTTACCTCAGAAGGTAGCCTGTGTTGAAAAAGACAGTACAATTTATCGAAATGTATCGAGATGTTGTATTGTTGTCAAATTCATTATATTATTCTGCCATGAAAATACGATTTTTTTTATTACAGCCATTTCAAAGTTTATATTGCAACAATGAATTAGAGTAGAAATTATATCATTAAAGTTGATAAACTTTTACTTTATATCTAAACAAAAGTGGCATGAATTAGGCATTCTGTACCTCATATATATATATATATTAGGGCTGTCAAAAGATTAATCGTGATTAATCGCATCCAAAATAAAAGTTTGTGTATACATAATATATGTGTGTGTACTGTGTATAATTATTATGTATATATAAATGCACACACATTCGTGTATATATTTAAGGAATATTTGGATGTATATACTGTATATATATTTATATAATTTATATTATATATAAATAAAAATATTTTATATATAAATATAACAGATTTTTCTTAAATATATACATGAATATGTGTGTATTTATATATACATAATAATTATACACAGTACACACACATATATTATGTAAACACAAACTTTTATTTTGGATGCGATTAATCGTGATTAATTTTTTGACAGCCCTATTTAAAATACAATAATGTGTACACANAGACAAAAAAAGTTTTTAAAAGTGTAAAAAACATAATGGAGACAATTAATTTTAAAGTTTTATTAAGTGTTAACATTAAGATTTTTTTTATAATCAAGATGGACAAAATTTGTCACCAAAAAGTCATTCGGTTTAACCAAAATCTTGGTTTTACCGAATGACAGTTTTGGTTATACCGAATGACGATATTTTCAAACAATGCTAACAGGCTGATATCTAGCTAAATGACAATCAAACATTTTATATTTACAAGTTTTTAAAATATTACAACATTTTCCATGTTTTATAGTGGTTGTACCGAATGACCTGATGTTTCGGGACATGCTTATGAGCAAGTGAAAACATGACTTTTTCAAATAGTTAAAAGAGAGTTAGTTACTTTGCTTCAAAACCATGTGGTCCTTTGCAGATATCTGAATGATGTCACATCCTGTCACATGATATTGATCGCTTGACTTGATCCAAATTGGTTACTCCGAATGACATCAATGAAATTCATTTTTCCGGACACTCTTTCTCATATCAAAGTAATGACTTCTACACATATTTTTGCACTATGTTGATATATGATGTTATAAAATCATGCCAGAATAAAAAAATATATATATACATTTATTACATTTTAAGATATTTTAATCACAAATGAAATGGCTGTATTGGCCTTTGGACGGTTAAACCAAATGACATTTTGACACATAAAATTACCTTTATATGTAGCAAAATATAATTAAAACCTTTTGGATTCAATAAAAGAGATCTAGTTGTACTACCTTACATACTTTGGATGTCATGTCATGTCTTTGTTTTTTATTATTATTAAGGCCTTTGGACAAACAACAACAAAAAAGACCCGTCATGTCATTGACCCATATATTGAATCAAGAGCTTGTGAATCAGAATCAAATAGATTTGTGAAATCTGTGTCAATACACAGCCCTACAAAGTACCATAGTATACTGCCATCAGATTTACATGGTACATCATTGCAATAAGGTACTGTACTTTTCTGTACGCTAAGTGTATTGTGAGCAAACAGGTCTCATGGCACAAATAAGGAGAAACAGAATAAAAACTGATTCTGTCTAATATGATACATGAATGATCTACAAGTCTCTCTCTCTCTTTTATGAAGATGAGGGCTAATTAACTTTTCCTCACTAAAAGCTGAATCAAAGCAGCTGTCTAATGGTTTCCGTGTTGGTTTATACAGCCGCACCAAGTCGGGTTCCCCCTCCCCATTTACTAACAAATTAACTTTGATCTGAGCAGAAAATCTGTGTCAACATCAATTGTACTGTGAGTTCAAGCAGCGAGCATCATGGAAGATACGAGACAAGCAGGGCTCAACGATAAGGATTTTTGGTAACACTTTACAATAAGGTTAGTTAGTTAAACATTAGTTAATGTATTAACTAACATGAACTAACCATGAGCAATACATTTGTTACTGTATTTACTTTGTTAACGCTAGTTAATGAAAATAAAGTTGTTCATTGTTTGTTCATGTTAGTTCACAGTGAATTAACTAATGTTAGCAAGATTTTAATAACATCATTAACATCAACAAAGATTAATAAATGGACACTGGATTTTGGACACTAGCATGATGGTAATACCATGGTAAATTTCTTATCAAATATCATGGATTCTTTGACAGATCATATCTTGGAATATCATATATTATGCATACTATAAAATTATATACAATCACCATAAACTGCAGTACTGCTGTATATATCAAATTTATATTTTCATGTACCATCACTTTACTATTGATTAAAATATGTTTATATTTATAATCACAATTTCTCTTGTGCACTATCTTGAATCAAAATGTTCACTGAGGTAGTTGCATTCAGCGCTAACATAAATTTTGGCCAAATGTTGGCTAGGTAGATGGAGCTAGTGTCTTCATGGCATCAGAAGCCCAGTGTGAACTGCTCTTGGCCTTAAGTTAAGTACAGTTAGGCTTCATGGGCTATGAATGACAGCATCAGTTTAAATAAGATCCTGCTCCATTGACTCTTCCACTGTGTTTGATCTGCAGGATCCCAGAGGTCTTGCGCTCTCACCTGGAAGGCAGTTTGGCTGTTGTAGTTCTTAATCTCTTTATTCGCCCCTCTGAACAGCAGCACTCTTGCGCAGCTATCCTGGAGAGAGACAAACAGAGATTACAAGCGTCATGATAATTTGTTGGTAGTAAAATGTGTACATGGCATGTCCATGAAAATTTGCCCTAGAAAGTTTTGGAATGGAATGAGTGTGTTTGTGTGCGCGTGTCGCTTTCACAACAACAGAAATGACAAAACTGATGTTCCACTGGGACCAATTAGCTCACCGGCTCATATGTATCAGAGTGAAAAACAGAGAGAGAGAGAGAGAGAGAGAGAGAGAGAAAGATGAGAGAACAGAGCTGCACTAATGGCAGTGTTTCTCTATGGGCATCTGAGACAGAGTGTTTAGAAGGTCAGCATAGCATCTGGCTATCATCTCTCTCTCCCTCTCTCTCAATCTCTTCCTCTCTCTCTGTAGACAGTTTTGACAGTCCACACACATTTAGAAGCTGTATCACACAGACATGACTCAGCTGGGACTAGTGTCCTAGTTTCCTAACAGTGGTGAGTAAACATCAGTGTCTCTTGGCCCACTAACACACCTTCAGTGGAACCTGTGTGCTGACATTTAATTACACATCAAGTGCACTTGTATATGTCTCTCTCAAACACACACAACTTAAAAGCATTTCCAGTAAAGACAGACAACTGGTTATATAACCAAAATTTTTTAACAGATATACACTACTGTTTAAACGTTTGGGGACAGTAGGTTTTTTGTTTGTTTGTTTAATACTTTTATTCAGTTAGTATGCATTATATTCATCAAAAGTTATCTATAAATGCTGAACTTTCTGCATCGAAGAATCATGAAAACATGTGGTAACGCTTTACAATAAGGTTCATTAGTTAACAGTTAACTACATTAGTTAACATGAACTAATAATAAACTGCTCTTCTACAGCATTTATTCATCTTTATTAATGTTAATTTCAACATTTACTAATACATTATTAAAATCAAGAGTTGTATTTGTTAACATTAGTTAATGCACTGTGAACTAACATGAACAAACAATGAACTGCTGCATTTTTATTAACTAACATTAACAAAGATGAACAAAAACAGCAACAAATAAATGTATTGCTTATGGTTAGTTCAGTTAATACATTAACTAATGTTAATAAATGAACCCTATACCGCAAATTTATCATGGATTCCCCTCAACATTTTGAGAAGCACAACTGTTTCAACATTGATAATAAACTTTGTATATTGTATGTGTGAGGATGGAACTGGAGCTGAAATCGACTTGAAATGGAAGGTCAATAAATTATTATTATTATAAAATACTATTACTACTACTATTACATGAAAAAGCATATATTATTTTATGACAAATGTTTCAAACAGTTGTAGCTACATTACTGTTATCATATATGACCTCTCTATGCTTGTCACATGCTATCTTGGAATTGTATTTATTTTTTTATTCAATTTTGTGAGATGTCAGTCATATCAAATAATGAGTCAAGAAACAAACTGCATGGAAGCAAGGCCGTAACCATGTCTTGAACATTGGGGGGACCATGGTTTTATTTCCCCCTAGGGTAATTGTTAGGTAATTTTTTTTTTATTGAAAGAAATTAAATAATTAAAAGACTAAAAGGGATTTAAAGGGATAGTTCACCCAAAACTGAAAATTCTATCATCATTTACTCACCCTCAAGTTGTTCCAAACCTGTATAAATGTATTTGTTCTGCTGAACACAAACAAAGACATATTGAAGAAAGTCTGTTACCAGGCTGTTTTGGGGCACCACTGACTTTCATAGTATGAAAAAAAATACTATAGAAGTCAATGGTGCCCCAGAAAAGTTCAGTTTCCCCCATTCTTCAAAATATCTTCCTTTGTGTTTAACAGAACAAAGAAATTCATACCGGTTTGGAACAACATGAGGGTGTGTAAATGATGATAGAATTTTCATTTTGGGTGAACTATCCCTTTAAGGGCATAACGAAAAAGTAACAAGAACGGTAAAAGTTCCAGCTCTATTGTAGTTAAGTAATACATTTAAACTAGTTGCAAATAATATATTTTTTTAAAATACATTCACTCTTATTTGTATGTTTAATATGTCAAAAACGCAAAACGTTTCTTGTCTTGTCACATTCAGTTATGAATTAAAATAATAGCATGGTTTCAATTAAAATCGGCGAAACTTCATAAAAATTCGCACTCGTCTTCTGTGAACAGTAAGCCCCTCCTTCATTGATTTGATTGGCCATCTCAGTCATTCTGACATTGACGTGCACTGTTAGACCAGCCTATAAATGTAACATTTAAAACTTTTTGTCATCCTAACAACAAACGGAGTGCTGCGTAATGGAGTGCAAAAGAGCAGCATCNGAAGGACAACTCAAGTCTTTTACATCATCTGGAATATATCATCTTTTTCCATGCATTCTAAACAGTACATACTGCAAAAATAGCAGTCTGTTAGTAGTATTATATTATGCTATTTGAACACAGTCTGTGTGTCATAGAGGAGACAAAGTGGAGCGCTGCATGTGTTTAATGCTATGGCTCTGTGCAAAAATCAATATGTAATTTCGACTGCAGAGTGAATTAACAGAACCATGATTGAGCTTCCACATCACACAGACGTTTTCCTCTCTTTCTTTCTGTCTTTTGCCCTCTATCTCTGATACGCTCATCTGCACTATTGATCCATTTAAAGGACAGACACAAACTTTCAGAACTGAAAAATAATACGCTATTTACACTAATGCAAGACAATAAATCAAAAGTCATCAGAGCTGCAGCAGCCTGGAGAAACAGCAGTATGAATGAACTCGACTGGATGTGGCCTTTTATGCCAATATGATGTTTCAACCGCCTTGTAATGTGCTGGACAACAGAGCAACATGTGACCTCTAGTGGTGAAACTTCATAAGAGACTATAAAGGACATCACTAGACTAAACTTAGACACAGCTGTTATAAAGTCACCATAAAGACTGTTTCACTTTGGGCAAAAACTGTCCACTTAGACAGGACAAGTCCAACGAAGGTCAACCACGTGTTTTTTTTAATGAAATTTTTAGGGGCGGGTACACCTGAAATTAGTGTTACCACAATATTACACCAGCATACATTAAAGCAATAAATCATTCAAATGAATGGTTATGCAAACATTACATTTGTTGAAAAATATTTAAGTGCTGATAATATTGAACACCCTTGCAATCACATAACATGCAAACAACCATTCAGAACTCCTTAGCAACCACATAGCAACACCCTGGCAACCACTCACAGCATCCTCGCAGCATATTTTGCACTTGAATTGCATATAAAATGTCCATCCCTTTGGATTACAGTTTTAATAATATAAACTGAATGTGATGCATATTTGTCAGTCATACATAAATGAAATGGGCAAGAAACATAAGATTTCTGTAATAGTTTTTTTAAATGCACAATAACCAGGTTTATATATTTACCATATATATCATATTTATGCATTATGATAAACTGAATATTGCTTGTTCCACAGCTAGCCATATTTTAAACATATTATATTCATCATTTTTAACTGAATAAATTTAATTGCTGTAGAAAATATTTTAATAAGACCACATTTTATAATATAACACAAATAATAATAAATAAATTATGCCATGATTTTTTTGAGTCGTTTATGTATGACTGACAACTGCATCACATTAAAGATATAGTTCACCCAAAAATGAAAATTTTGTCATAATTTACTCACCCTCAAGTTGTTCCAAACCTGTATATATTTCTTTGTTCTGCTGTACGCAAATAAAGATGTTTGGAAGAATGTTTGTGACCCAGCAGAGTTTGTAACCCAGCAGAGCTTTTTCTACAGCATTATTGCGACATTTGATCAGGAAACCATGAGGTAGGTTCTGTAAGTTCTTTATTGTCTTCATTTTAAGCTTTTATTGTCTTCATAAAGTCATTTGGTCCCCACAAAGAGAGCAAAACCTGACTTCCCACACACAGTCATCTTATTATCTGTAGCTGTGAATTCACCCTTCTTTTCCACATCAGGTGGTCGTTTCTTCCTCTTTCACCTCCTCCTGCTCTCCTCATCGTTTTGGCACAATTTCACACTGTCTCTCTGTCTCTTCTATCATCGCCCTCGTAGATTTTCCCTCATCTACCCAGTAATGCCTCTCTCCTCAGGCTGATATGTCCTCTCTCAGAGTCTCTTTCTGGGAATCGATCCACTCTAACATCTCCTCTGAGCCTGAGCTAAACATCCAGAGAGAGTCCTTAAAACTCGCTATCACCGCTGAGCACTCATAGAGGAACACACACGCGCACACAGGCACACGTTTACCTATTTTCTGATAGATTTAGCAAACTCCGGAGGACATTTTTACTTAAAGTACCACAAGAAACTCACACAAACTCATAACGACATGCATTTGTCTTGCTACATTGTAACTACTCTAGGTTCTACTGTTTATATTATATACTAGCCTTAACCCAAAATTACAAAATTTTGGCCATTATTTTGTACCTTTATGAGCCTTTTTCTTTTGTGAATGTTTTTATTTATTTATTTATTTTTACATACACTGTAAAAAATGACTGTGATTTTAACGGTAAAAGACTGTAAAAATGCTACGGTGAAAAACAATTCATTGGTTTACAGAAAGTTTCCGTAAAATACCATTAAATTTACAGTTTTTTGAAGAGAAAAATAACAAGTCATTTTATAATTTACAGTGAAAAACAGTAAATTGACATTGCCACAATTCCCTGCGTGACACTTCACATTTGATGTATTTCATTGAAATAACTATTTTCTTCTTATTTTTTTCTAATCAGTTATGTACATTAGGTTTTAATGTTACATCTAATGTTGTTAAATAAATGTTTAAGGTATTTTTTTTAATTTCATGCGTGTTACCATGATGGTGTTTAGTGTTTGTGTGAATGACACTGTGTGCATCTTCTAAATATTAGTTTTGTCTTTCTTAGTTTGTGAAAAAGTTGCTTGTCATGAGCTTTGATTCATCATGTGACTCTCATCACTACTGTGTTTTGTGGTTGTCAGTGTATTACAAAGCTACAAAACAGATATAAGTACTTCATTAGGTTGGTAAATTAACATTATATTAATGAAATACCTTTTTTTAACTATAAGATATACAGTAAATAAAATTAGTTTTCTAATTATCTTAGATTATACAAACTTACCTAATTGACTGAATATATATATATATATATATAATATAATACAACTTTTGGACATTATTTAATCTCTTTAAGATTAATTTGTCTGTTAAAGAATGTCTCTAAAATGACTTTTTGATAGACTAAGCTTACATCTGAGGACATTTTCTAGCAAAATTTTCAAAGTACATCAAGAATTTCACACTATTTCACAAACTACCTGCATGACGATGTCTAATTGATTTCTCTGTCTCTTAAATTAAGCCAATTCTAATTATAAGTTTTAAGTTCTACTGTTTATATTATGTATATACTAGCCATTACCCTAAAATACAACATTTGGACATTAATTAGTCTCTTTATGATAAATCTTTCCTTCTGAGAACATGGACTTTTTGACAGATTTACCTTACTTCTGAGGACTTCTCTTGCTCTTAAATTAGGCTAATTCCATATACAGCTATGGAAAAAATTAAGAGACCACTTAACATTGATTTCTGAACTTGGAGTGGTCTCTTAATTTTTTCCATAGCTGTATAACTATAGAATCTACAATAAATTATAAAAAGGCACTTGCCCTGACCATAAAATACAGCTTTTGGACATTTTTAGACATTGTTTAGTTTCTTTATGAGTCTAAAAATGGTTTTTGACATTTATAACTTCTGAGGACATATATACAGTTGTGGCCAGAATTATTGGCACCCTTCATAAATATGATCAAAGATGACTCTAAAAATAAATCTGCATTGTTTATCCTTTTGATCTTTAATTTATAAAATTAGCAAAAATCTAACCTTTCATTGAAGGAAAAAAATTGAAAGTGGGGGGGAAATAACATTAAGAAATAAAATGTTTTTCTCCAAAACACATTGACCACAATTATTGGCACCCCTAGAATTTCTTATGAGTAAAATATCTCTAAAGTATATTCCCATTCATATTTACATTTTTTTAGCCCACCAGGGTGATCATGAACATGAAATTGTCCAGCCATGACTTCCTGTTCCACAGGAGTATAAACATGAGGAAACACAAAGGCCAAATTCCATTAATCATTCATCACAAAAAACCAAAGAATATAGTTCTGATGTGCAGCAAAAGATTGTTGAGCTTCACAAAATAGAAAGTGGCGGTAAGAAAATACCGAAAGCATTGAAAATCCCCATTTCCACCATCAGGGCAATAATGAATAAATTCCAATCAACTAAAGATGTTACAAATCTGCTTGGAAGAGGATGTGTGTCTAAATCGTCCTAATGCGTGGTGAGGAGGAATGGCCAAAGACTCTCCAAGGATCACAGCTGGAGAATTGCAGAGATAAGTTGAATCTTGAATCTCAGAAAGCCTAAAAAAAATTATCAAAAGCACCTACATCCCCACAAGTTGTTTGGGAGGGTTTCAAGAAAAATCCTCTGCTCACATCCAGAAACAATCTCAGGCATATTCAGTTGTCAGACAAGACTGGAACTTCAAACGGGACTGGCTTCTATGGTCAGATGAAACTAAAAGAAGAGCTTTTTGGCAGCAAACCCACCAGATGGGTTTGGTGCACACATGGATAAAAAGTGCCCCATGCCCACGGTTAAATATACTGCTGGATCTTTAATGTTGTGGGCCTATTTTTGTGCTGGAGGTCCTGGACATCTTGTTCAGATATATCGTATCATGGATTCTATCAAATAGATAGAACAGATAAAAAATCAAAACCTGACCGCTTCTGCTAGAAATCTTATAATGGGCTGTGGTTGGATCATCCGTCGGGACAATGATCCAAAACAAACATCAAAACCAGCACAAAAATGTGTCACTGAGCACAAAATGAAGCTTCTGACATGGCCATCCCAGTCCCCTGACCTGAACCCTAAAGAAAATGAGTGGAGGGAACTGAAGAGAAGAAGCACCAACATGGATCTAGGAATCTGAAGGATCTGGAGAGATTCTGTATGAAGGAATGATCTCTGATCTCTTCTCAGGTGTTCTCCAAACTCATCAGGCATTATAGAAGAAGACTCAGAGCTGTTATCTTGGCAAAAGGAGGTTGCAAAAAGAATTGAGTAAAAGGGTGCCAATAATTGTGGTCAACGTGTTTTGGAGAAAAATATTTATTTCATAATGTTATTTCCCCCTCACTTTCAATTAATTTCCTTCAATGAAAGGTTAGATTTTTGCTAATTTTATAAATTAAAGATCAAAAGGATAAACAATGCAAATTTATTTTTAGAGTCATCTTTGATCATATTTATGAAGCGTGCCAATAATTCTGGCCACAACTGTAGCAAATTTGTCCACACATTTGCCTAGAAATATGAAAGGAGACTTCCAACTGACTGAAAAAACTAAGAAGAAAATGATAAAACGTATTTGTTTTAAATTACATCACTATATAATATAGCTAAATATTATAAAACACTAGTTGACCATATTATACACCCTGTAGATTTATTTATTTTTTTTACATTATTTAATCTCTTTAAGAGTAATTTGTCATTTAGAGAATGTCTCTAAAATAACTTTTTGACAGACTTCTAAGGACATTTTCCAGCAAATTGGTCCTTAAAGTACAGCACATACACAAACACCCAACAAAGTCCTTTGCTATATTTACAGCATGTCACATTTCCTTGCTGTCTCAGCAGCTCTGTTTTCTGTTGAAGTGCATCTGTCACACGGGTCTAACACATCTGTGTTGTCAGAGAGATGTGAAATGCCTGGTGCAGTGCATGCAAGTTTGTGTTTGAGATGTGATGCTAGAGACAAATATCTAACCAATCCTGAAAAAATGAAGTTAAACAATATTGTTAGAGAACAACAGTAGAACTATGATCTTTAACACTGTACTATTTTTATATTTCAGAAGTAGAGGCCATTGTGTGGTGTCCTCTTTGCTTCATGTTTGTGTGTTTTTTTTTATGTTATTGATCTGTTTGTAACTGACTTCTTCCAGACTGGAAGTTACATTAGTGCAGGTCAGCTGTAGTTTAATCTCATTATAATGAGCTGAATGAAGATAAACAGAAACCACTG
>RJVU01053773.1:3181122-3229931 GCA_003731715.1 Anabarilius grahami
TACATACACACAAACTTTTAATGCTTTTATATAAAACTGAAAGCTTTTGGCATATTAGTAACCATTATTATTATGTTTTTGTTTTGTTTTTTTAATATAAATTGAGTTTTCAAGTAAGGATATCCCAAAATGTTTCCAAAGGAACATTTTGTACTCTTTTTAAGCTCACTCTTTGACCAAAACTATAATTTAGATCAAAGTTGTCACCGTAACTGTAACAACTATAGCAGCAAATCAGCATATTAGAATGATTTCTGAAGGATCATGTGACACTGAAGACTGGAAAAATTGGCTGCTGAAAATTCAGCTCTGCCATCACAAGAATAAATTACTCTTTCAAGTTATTTATAAATGATATTAATTTATATTAATTATAAATCATTTTAAGATATATTCAAACAGAAAACAGTTATTTTAGATTGTAATAATATTTTTACAATATTACTGTTTTAACTGTATTTTTGATTAAATAAATGCAGCTTTGATGAGCATAAGAGATTTCGTTCAAAAACATTAAAAACTTTTGGACAGTAGTGTGTGTATATATGTTTTATATTTATAGTATTGTATATCCTCAATTTAGGAGAAAAACACTCTCAAAATAGCCAAAGTTCAGCCTATCAGTATAATCTATATATCTGCTAGTCTCTATATTACAGCAGACATTTGAGATGTTCACAGACACAATAGTGAGATTCAATAGCAATAACAGTTTCAATAGTGAGAGAGAGAGAGATGGAAAGATATAGAACACAGCACATGTGAGTTCTGTGACTCCATGTGTTTTCAGGCATTCCTAAAGGACTGTCTTTGTGTTTGTGTGGGTGAGTGTGTGTGTGTGTTTGTGTGTGTGTTGTGGGAGCGTCCATTAATACTTAATAAGAGCAGAATTAAAATGCATGAGCACACCACAAACACACACACACACCTGAGGATTAGAT
The DNA here is from genome assembly GCA_003731715.1 of Anabarilius grahami. Taxonomy (NCBI): domain Eukaryota; kingdom Metazoa; phylum Chordata; class Actinopteri; order Cypriniformes; family Xenocyprididae; genus Anabarilius; species Anabarilius grahami. The sequence goes on from RJVU01053773.1 coordinate 3,182,064, forward strand.
CACTCTTTGTATTTCTGTGTGACTGAATGAACAATCTGTGACCTTGCTGCTTTGTTTTACACTCATTAACTCTAATACTGACAACATATTATACATAATAATTGCTAATGCCACGTATGCATACAAACACCTCATGTTTTACCTGGTTAAAAAGGGTGCAGATATTTCAGGCAGAATGATTGAGTGTGTCCTTGTGGGTACAGGCATCTGAGCCTGAAGAATATGAGTGTGTGTGTGCTGGTTGCTAAGGGAATGCATACAGTATGATTGAATGAGTTACCTGGTTATAGAGAGCACACACGTGCAGGGCAGTGTTTCCAGAAGCATTCTGAGCGCTCATGTCTGCTCCATAGAACAGCAGGTGTTCAAGATGCTGCACATGTCCATGACGGCAAGCCTGACAAAACATACACACATAACAAACTTTGCATTGGAGTGGTTCTTTCCATTTTGTGTCAATTTACAGCCTGCACAGAACTAAAATCATGTTAATGAGTAAAACAATAGCTGCTGCTTCTCTCTTTCATGCACACACACCTCGCTCTCACATCCTGATGTTTTCTGTTTATGAAATGAGAAAGAGCATAACTGTTTGCCTTTGTTTGGTGTTATCAATGTCACTTTTCTTTCCACCATAATTCAAAACGTGTCCTCTCTGAATACTAATGGAGTATGGAATGTAGAAAAACTGCTTAAAAGCTGTCTGCCTGAGAAAGAGCAGAAAAGAGAGATAGAGCAGGGCAGGAGTAGTGACCGGACATTCGAGGGACTCCCAGGGGCCTCCAGCTGTGAGATCCAGCGCGAACCAATCGTTCTCTAGCACAGGGGCTAATTAACATTCACGGCTGTGTTTGCTCATCTTTAGCCACGCAGTTGGGGCTAGGTCTTTGGCCGTCTCCTGCGGTTTGAAAACATTTATAAGGCTCTGTATGGTGATCCAGATGCAGCTAACCAAAAAAAATCAAGGTTGCTGCACATTTTTTTTAAATCAAATTTAGGACTTTTTAAGACCTGACAAAATGAAAATTGCAAGATTAGTTCACTTCAGAATTCAAATTTCCTGATAATTTACTCACCCCCATGTCATTCAAGATGTTTATGTCTTTCTTTCTTCAGTCGAAAAGAAATTATGGTTTTTGAGGAAAACATTCCAGGATTTTTCTCCATATAGTGACTACAATTGCTACCAATGGGTTTAAGGTCCAAATTGCAGTTTCAGTGCAACTTCGAAGGGCTCTACAGGATCCCAGGTGAGGAATAAGGGTCTTATCTAGTGAAACTATCTGTCATTTTCTAAAAAAAATAAAATTGTATACTTTTGAACCCCAAATGTTCGTCTTGCACTTGCTCTGCGATGCGCCACGCATAACGTTATCACGGTGGAAAGGTCACGCATGACGTAGGAGGAAGTAGCGCGGGAGGGCAAAAAACTCCATCTCATTTTTCTCCTCCAACTTCAAAATCGTCCGACATCGTTTTACCTTTTTTGTAAAGGCCATTTGACTTAGTCTTTGCATGTTCACTTAGTAAAAACTTGCTCGGTACTTCCGCATGACATTTCCAATGTGATTATATAATGAGCATTGCAGAGCTAGTGCAAGATGAGCATTTGTGGTTAAAAAGTATAAAAAAAAAGAAAATGACATTTTTTTTTTAGAAAATGACATTATTTTGCTAGATAAGACCCTTAATCCTCAGCTGGGATCGTGTAGAACCCTTTGAAGCTGCATTGAAACTGCAATTTGGACCTTCAACCCATTGGTAACTGTTAAAGTCCACTATATGGAGAAAAATTCTGGAAAGTTTTCCTCAAAAAACATAATTTCTTTTCGACTGAAAGACAAACATCTTGAATGACATGGGGGTGAGCAAATTATCAGGAAATTAAGACCATGCTGAACGCTGTGAGTGTGTGAACATTGTGCTTTACGTTTTTTGTCTTCAAACCAAACCTTTTGGGTCGACCAAAACGCATCTTAATTCCAGGTGTAAACAGGGCCTAAAAGCATATATTTTTCGATCAGATTTAAGACCTCATCTTACAATTTAATGCCTAGCCAAAAAATACAAATATTTAAGACTTTTTTATTGGCCTTAAAATTAGGAGATTTGAATTTCAATTTTTTAGGAATTTTTTTAATGCCCTGGAAATATGTCGCTGGACAGTGCAACAATGCAGACATAAAAACCAAGTGATTGACAAATCGTTCAATCGCACATTAAAGAGACACCATTTAGCACAGATTTTTGAATTGTCATTATTATTATTAGTTGTTGTTGTTGTTAATACAAGGATATTACTGTTAGTAATAATATCAATAATAATAGTTGTTATTGTTGATGATATTGTGATGTTAGTAGTAGTAATAATAATAGTTGTTGTTGATAATACAATATTAATACTGTTAAAAATAATACTAGTTGTTGATGATAATGTGAAATTACTGTAAGTAGCAATAATAATAATAATAATGTTGTGGTTAATACAATGAAACTTCTGTTATTAGTAATAATAAAAATAATAATAGTTGTTGATAATGTGGTGTTTATTAGTAGTAGCAGTTTAGTAGTAATAATAGTTTTTAATACGATGTATCATCACTGTTAATAATAATAATAATAGTTGTTATTGTTGATGATCATGTGATGTTGTTAGTAATAGGAGTAATAATAACAGCTGTTGTTGATACTGTGATATCAATAATAACAATATTGTTGTTGTTGTTGTTATTAATACAATAATATTACTGTTAGTAGTAGTAATAATAAAAATAATAATATAATAGTTGTTGATGATAATGTGATGTTGTTAGTGGTTGTAGTAGTAGTAGCAGTAGTTAATAATAATAATAGTTGTTATTATGATGATATTACCACTGGTAAAAATTATAATAACAATAATAGTTATAAATATAGATAATGTGATTTCTTTCTGTCTATTTACTGTCTATTTAAAAGTTGGCTAAAGTTACTTTACAAGGCAATAACATTAAAATGCTGTCTAGGTAGGTGGTGTACTAGGTTTTTAAACAGAGCTAATGTTAGCTTTAGCTCCACAGTATGTTTGTATAGACGGTTAGCTACAGTTTAATTGACAACGCATGATGGGAGACAGAAAGAGACAGGAATAAATGTGTTCGGATTCACATTTAGCTATTCATTCAGTGATGTACAATATACACGTCCATTTAAAGACACACACACACACACACACACTGACAGATGTGCAAGGATGACTAAAATATAAACTATAGTGGTGTGTGAAAAGCAGCTTCATCAAGACAAAGACACTTGGCATTTGCTTGGGTTGCCATAGGATCTCTTTGGAAATGACAATTGTAGGTCAGACAGATGGATGAGAACATTAGAAAGGAGGCAGAGTGGTGGAAAAATAAATATTATGATAAGAAAAGTGCCCACCTCCCCACACCCACACACAAATCAGGCCTGACAACCACTGCCCTCTTTCTGCACACTAAGGGCAAGACTCCTGAGGGCAGTGTGTGTTTGTGAGGTGTAGGTAACATAGTTTAACAGCATGTCCGTCACATTTTTAGGCCTGATCTAATTTGGGGAATGAGCCTCGGGTTAAACACTGTAAACTCACAGCGGCAGCAACGGTACAGCTGTGTGTGTATGTATACACACACGCGCGCGCACACACACTCACACCCACAGTCCAATGTGACCCAGCAGCTCTGTCCACCCTCAGGGCATCTATGCCTCCATCCATCCATTCCCCCATCCATCCGTTTCCAGACGTGAGGTTCTCAGCTGCGGCTACAAAATGATTGTTTTTCATAAACAGAAAAGAAACCGCAAGCTCTCATCTTTCCTCTCTAAACAGGGCAAAAAGAAATAAAACAATAGATTTGCATATCCTGAAGGAAATATCACTGCTTGCAAAGCTGCAAAACAACATGTTTGTTGTAAAATAATTCAGAAAAGGAGAAGAAAAGCCAGAGAAATGGAAGACATGGGACAAGGAAGAAAGTGGACACTCTTAAATGGCAGTTCAATTTTGAATGCCAAACAGGGCTGCAACTAATGATTATTTGATAATTGACTAAATGTATTATTATAAATGTTTTATTGCTTTTTTGTACTAACTTCATTAAAATTTATATAAATATTGGTGTTAATGTTAATATAAAAACAACAACAATTATTATTATTATATATTTATTTATTAGGACATTAAAGGGGNAGGGGGGGGGGTAATCACACACAGTTTCTGCCAATCTCATGTTAATCTTGAGTACCTACAGAGTAGTAGTGCATCCTTCATATCTCCGAAAAGTCTTTAGTTTTATCATGTTTATTAAAGATACATACGCTGTACCGAGTCTTTCCGAAAACAGCCGAGCACCTGGAGGTGTGCCGTGTGAGCAGAGCTAAAGAGTGACGAGTATGCGCAGCTTTTGCGTAGCGAATCTAGCGATTGTCTGCAAGCTATCAATGGTCAGCTAAACAAATGTATTTAAACACACACAATCCACCATCGCATTAACCCTAGATAACTTTTGAATCACTATAAAGAATATAGCGTATAGTGAATGATGAATAATGAATTTATGAATTTTACTAAGTTCGTGTTATTTACATTATATGCACTTAGGTGCCTATTGCCAACAAAACAGACATTTGAAGTAGTTTTACACACCACCTGCGGTTCCGACTCATGAGCGGGATCATTGCTGCTGTGACCGCTCCATCTTTCAGTTTCAAACTATCTGTAAATCCAGCGTAGAACTGGGCCTTGTTAATAAAACGATAAGTGCCAATCCTGAGGGCTCAAGCAGCCACGGAAAAACACGAGATATTCTTCATTCATTTTAACTAATAAAAAAATGATTGCAACTATCAGTTTCTCTGGTTATTATAATAGCAAATATCGAGAGCGCATCAATGTAATGCGTGAGCACAAAACTCTCAGCTCCACTTAACGCTGGGTTCTTTGGGAAGCAAGGTTATCTTTCCCTCACAACCAAAAACACACTTCTTTGGTGACATTGTTGATTTCATGAAGTCCTGTGACCTGTGCAGCACTGCCGACGACTTCCGTAAAGCCGAACGCGTGTTCATAGGCGTGCTCTTGCTCTCTCGCTCTGGTCGACGTGTGCGTACGCGCTCTTCCGGGAGAAGTGCTCGTATAAGGAATTCCGGCCTTTATGACGTTACAAAGGCCCATACTCGAAAAAAAGATTGCGAAGTTTATGAGGATTTGGAAGAGTATTTTTGGCACAGAAATACTCCGTCATACGTCCAACTCATGTTTTGAAACTTTGGCCATGTTTAGCATGAGAATTCAACTCTTTAACAGTGTAAATAAGTCAGAATACATGAAATAGCATTATACCCCCCTTTAACATCAATATTCATATTCATATGCATGGAGTTAGTATAAGTAAAGCTATACAGTCCTAATAAAGTGAGCAAATCAGTCTTAGTTACTTGCCATTTTTCATTCACATTTGGAACTTGGCAAGTATTAATTTTAGATCCTGTGTGGAGGTTAAAACAAGTGTGGATATACGTCCCTCACTGATATTCTCTCTCTCACCCTTTTCAAGCTTTGGAAAAGGTCAGATGTCATGAATGCAAATGTCATGCACCAGGGGCTGCTAACTGAGAGAAATAGTTTAGAAGTAAGTGCGTGCGCCTGGCCAGCCTCCAGAACATGGATAGAGATGGAGAAAAAGCCTGTGGAAGACAATCTCCTACTGCATAACCCTGCAGTTATTCACAGGGTCAGCCGATTGTAAGTCAAATGTGACCTGATCTCATGTGTGTGTTTGTGTGTGTGTGCTCTATTTATTTTTTCCTCCTAGAAGCTCAGTTGTAATGTTCGTCAACATTATTTGCACCAAAAACAGCCGTAATTTAATTTTTCATTTTCACTCTGAAAAGACCTAGAATGCTTTTAAGACTTCTGTATGTAAGTAGTTCACTCTGGCCACGTTCACACAGCAGCAGAATATGGTTGTCAGTCCTGTATTTGGGTCCTTAATACAGTTACGTTCACACACACATTTGTTTACGGGAGTGACAACCGCATTGTATAACTGAACTCACACCCGAAAATTTTCAGGACTTGCAACCTCATTATCAGAAAACACACAATGTGTGAACAAACTCGGTCACTTACAGCGACAGAGATATCAGTGTTTTAGATCCAGTCAATGTTCTCCACCGGAGCTGCTCATGTCAGTTTTGTGTTCTACGCGTGACTCAAACGCTCTGCTCTCCACCCAGATATAACCAGTGTTGGGGAAAGTTACTTTTAAAAGAAATGCATTACAATATTGCGTTACTCCCTAAAAAAGTAACTAATCGCATTACTTAGTTACTTTTTATGGAAAGTAATTGTCAGGGTTCTGTCACTTCTGTCTAGTTTATTTCTTGGTTTTGTGACAGAGCTCTGACACTCCCGTTCTGGTCCTGTTTTTTGTGTGAGCGTACGGTCTCGAGTGTTTTCGAGCCGTGCGCTCTCTTGTCTGCGTGCCTTGTTTCATGTTGGGAGCGTGGCGTTCGGATCCCGGCACTCGTGTCTAGTTTGGTTTCGGTTTCATGTCGGGATTCGGACACTTGCGCTCCCAGTCCTGTCTTTTATTGTGAGCGCACGGTCGAGTGTTCCTTCATTTGCCGTGCGTTCTTGTCTCATGTTTTGTCTCTTGTTTTGTCATGTTTTGTGTAGCACGCGGTTGTTTCCACCTGCCGCGTGCTTTCATGTTTTGTCTTGTGTAGCACGCAGTCTGTTTCACGGGCTGCGTGCTCTCATGTTGTCTTGTTTTGTGTGAACACGTGGCTTATGAGTTTTCATAGTCACGTGTTCGTGTCTCGTCTTGTGTGAGCACATGGCTTGTGATTTGTCTTCATTGGCCATGTGCTTGTGTTTTTTGTTTTGTTTGGTGTGAGCACATGGCTTGTCAGGTTTCTTTGTACCATGTGCTCATGTCTATTGTCTTGACCCCGCCTACCTTGTTACCTGATTATTGGTTGATTTGCCCCACCTGTCCTCCCTCGTTACCTGCCTTGTTTGCTCTCCTATTTATTCTCCTTGTGTTTTCAGTCCTGTGCTGGTTCGTTGTCGTAAATTTCCTGTCGTATGTTTCCCTTTTGTGCTGTCAAGTCAAGTTAAGTCAAGTCTAGTCAAGTCTGTCAAGTCTGTTTTCCCCCTCGGGGTAGTTTTGTTTGTGTTTTGTTTTATTTTTTTATTGTTAATAAAAAGCCCTTCTTTCCCTGCATTTGAGTCCTCGCTCCTTCCACCCACCTAAACCTGACAGTAATGTGTTACGTTACATTTGTGTTAATTTTTCTCATCTGGGCTGGGTTATTTGTTTGTTTGTTTTTATATCAACATAAAAGTTTTATCAAATGTAAAGGCCCTTTCACACCAAAAGTGAAATGAATAAGCCTCAGGCTGAAGAAAATGCAAATTTACACCTGTACAGTAGAGGGCGCAGTTCAAACAAATAAGCGTTTCAGCTGTGCTGCCATTCTGGAATACAGAAGAATAGGATGCCGGAGAAGAAATAAACGAGTAAATGCATGCTCACATTAAGTCTAGAATTAGTATAGAAAAACCATCATGTTTACACAGCACACACAACGCTTCGGCACTTACTCTCGATTTCTCTCAACATGGGGACAGGAGAGCTGTCAGTCAATAAATGGGAAAACAAAGTAACTTGCGTTGCTTATTTGAAAAAGTAACTCAGATATTTTGCTGTAAATGTAAAAGTAATGCATTACTTTACTAGTTACTTGGAAAAAAAGTAATCCGATTACGTTACTTGTAATGTGTTACCCCCAGCACTTGATATCTGCTGTGGTTAATTTATTTGACGAATGAACTCACGACTCGATTGGACTCTTGTCGTATCAAAACATCTCCATCTTAGATATTACTTTGGTCACTATCACTATGGTTACTGGTTAGAGAATACTGACTTGACTCCCATTGCACGTTCATTAAGACAGTATCCGAGATGCTACTGCAAGTTGCTGTTTGAAAAGGACATTTCGAGACTCACATCTTTAAGTAAATGCGGCTCTCAATAAATCAAAATAAAAAATAAAATCTTACTCTCCCCAAACATTTAAACAGTAGTGTATATGTAAATGTGAACGTGAATGGGGTTGTGATGTCAATACCATGATGATTTCTGAATGACAAAATTCTGCAGCTTAGATTCATTAACTTTCAAAGGAGTTTTGAATTATAAACATCACAACAAGTGTGTTACCTGGTGAATCTCCTGCCAGCCGTTCTCGTCCATGCAGCCCACCTGAGCGTGATCATGCAGCAGGAGCTCGCAGCAGTACGGGTCGCCCCCCACCATAGAGCTGTGATACAGAGGAGTCAGGCCACGACTGTCCTTGTAATCCGGAGAGGCGCCCAAGTCCAGCAGCGTCTGCACACACAAATGATGCCCATTTCTCTCATTTAGCCAATTAAATTCCATGTCTCATTTCTCCAAAATCCTGCCCTTAAAAGTCAGCAAACCCAATGATTAGGAACGTGACCATATACAATTGACAGACAGAAATCGCTTCAAAGTTTTGTCAATGTCTAGCAGCAACACTCCACAGTCAGACTCTTTTTTACTTTCTACAGCACCTCGGGCTGTCACACAGACAATTTCAATGATATCTGTCAAGTATTAGGGACATTTACTGCATACTATTTCATAAAAAAAAAAAAAAAAAATATCACACACAGCATATCTTTAAGTGCCTTGCTCAAGGGCATGAAGGCAAAAGTTCATGGATCACCCATTGTGGGGTTTGAACCTACAACCTTAGCAGTCGAGTAAGACTTTCGAATATCAGCATAGTCTGGTGCACTTTGTCGCTTATCCTTGGAGATTTACTGCTAGCTCCTACCAGTTCTGTAATGCAATATGCATTAGGCGATCAGTGAACAGACTGGGTGTACTATCTGAGGCTGAGATTAGACTGCACCACAGACCCTCATAGCTGATGATTCAAAAGCCAAGCCAATTTATGAGCTGTGACAAGTCATCCAAGACTCATTTTATGAGTTCACATTCAAATAGTTACAAATAGTTTTTACATTTCATCAGAATTACTGCACTTTCAGGCAAGCACAAATCAAGGGAATGTCAACATATAAACATGGTTTATTTTACCTCATCTAGTTTCCTGATTTATTATATTTATCATAGAAATGAACACACTCTCTACATTATGAAAACTGGTAAAACAAGAAACTTCTCTCAAAAGCAGTGAAATTCCTAATAGTAATTCCAAATTATGTTCATGTTTATTACATGTTTCTATTTATTACAGTTCATCAAATCAGAAGGTTCGCCCGCAGATTTAGTAGCAGCAAACAGTGCAAACGGCTTGTGAAGGAACACAGTCTGGCTCTATTTTTTGTAGATTATCACAGTGGAGCTTGGTAAAATCCACCTTACATGTTTGTAGGTGTCAGCTGTTGTTGTGGTTTCTACTTTGTTAAAAAATCACTTCTTAAATATCTTTAATTCCAGAAGTTTTACTTTATTGCAATAAAGGAGCAGCTAGGAGACCTAGGACAGCCTCAGAGACAGCTGCNATATATATCAGGGGTGTTCGGTCCATATAAGCTGCAAATGCTCTGCATACCCAAGCCATCGTGGACTTGCTAATTAATATTATCACTATAAATTACTATAAATTCCTTTGTTTGAGGTACACCATAAAGCTTACATGATAAAAAGTTGGTAATGCATATGCTATAGTCCGTCATATATTTATTTTCTTCAAATCTGCCAGTAACAGAAGGTTCTGGGTATGCTGATCTTACAACAGCTTTGCCGCCTATGCTCTGTTGTTATCTGTTGTTATGCATCATCAGCACTGTCACGCGTTCTCATTGGTTTGCTGGTCTATGCAGGATTCCATGCGTTGGGAAAGCTGTCCTCGAATCGCTCGCCCAAGACTAAAAATGTGCTGCTGCTGCCAGATCTCGATCTCCGAAAATCACATTGTATTGGATACAAAACTAGACTAAATGAAAATTAAAAAGTCAAAACTGAAACTATTTTCATATTTTATTTTCTCCACAGGGCAATTTATTTTTTACGAAAACGTATAGGCTAAAATGTTAAAGACAGATTGTAAGCAGACCTACTGTAACTCTCAGGGTTTTGAATCAATGGTCTTAATTTGTTAATGCCACCAATTTGCATTATTTCAACATATTTTTTTAAAAGAATACTTATATTTGTATTTATTTATACTGGGTTTAATTAATTAATACACTGCCCTCCAAAAGTTTGGAAACGCCCTAGAAAAGTGGGGTTGTGGACAATATTGGCATGAATCCTTTTTAATTTGTGATAATTTTGCACTGATAAGGGGCAACACAAACTACGAAAACATATTTTATTACATAAACAGTTTATACATAGAAAAAACATTTTTTTTGATTAATCAAAATATCCACCATTAGCAGCTATCTGACCTAAACTGAGTTCTAATTGGTTCATTGTATTCTAAACTTAATTGGCAATCAATTGTTGAAGCTATTAAGGTGTGCTGACCCAAAAATCTTTTACAAACCTGGGCCAAGTTTAAACCAGTAACCATGCATCACAGCTGGCAAAGGGGCATATCTGATTTTGACATGTATATATAGCTATTATTATGTAATCAAAATGAAAATTATTATTGCTGGTCTTCAATGATAATGTCAAGTTACTTTAATGTATTTGCACCAAAAAATGATAAGGATTTATGCTGATATCGTCCAAAACTTTTCAACTTTTCAAGTTTCCAAACTTTTGGAGGGCAGTGTATTTATAATAGGCTACTAATAGGCCTATTTATTATGTATATGTATACTTATTAATTTAATAAAAAAATATACTTCTGGCATACATTTAAACTGACACCTTAGTGTTTATTTGTTGTCTCTGATTTAGACCTGAGACTTTTACTAAGCAGACGCGCTGTACCGTTTAAAGGTGACGTATGTAGTTTGTGCTGGACAAGTGTCACCTAAAGGAATCACAAAAATACAGCATATTTTGCAAACAACCTTTTGTGCATCACGTCCCACCCAAACAACACAATCACAGCTCTTATAGGTGATTGTGAAGGCATGTCTCAACAGGTACATCTAGGCTACTTTCAATAAAAGGTCCAACATATTGAAAATTGTAATGTGTCAAGAGAGTGAGCAATTGAGTATCTAACACTTTGTGTAGAGTGAACCTGAGCGTTTAGCTTATAATAAAGAAATCCAACGTACACTATCTGCACCGGGAACAGTTTTGACATAACAGCATACCTGTTTAAAAAAAGTCACAGCTCGCCAATATATATAAATTCTAGAAACAGCAATGCATGTATGTAACTATAACTGTCTGAGTTCATAAAATGTGACAAAACAACACTGATATGCCTCTTTCAGTTGAGCTTCAGATGACACATCAGCTGTGTACGAGTCCTCCTCTCCAGCAAAAGATATGCTCTGATCATTATAAAACACAGCAAGCTTTTATACAGCCTGCTGTCAATGAACGCTTTTCATCTTTGTGCCACTCTATGACTCATGTCTGGACAGACATGCGTACCTCTGATCTCTCTTTCAAGTATGTATGAGAACCCCATGTTCCCTCCCATCGTCGGCAGGACGAGTGTGTGTGTGTTACTCACTATAAGTGCCGTGTGGTTCTTGGTGCGGACTGCTTTGTGAAGGGCAGTTATGCCGTCTCTGGTCCTGAAATCCAGATGAGCTCCTCCATTCTTCAGAACCTTTATGAGCTCTGCACAGCCTTCCAGCTGCGACGCCATCGTCAACGGACATTCTGCACACACAGAAACAACTGTTGACTTTTTCGGTGCATATGTGCTCAATTTTAAAGGAGTTTTGTAAGTTTGTAGCTTTTTTTTGTGACTCGCCTCCTGTGAAATACAAATGGAGACGTTTTGAAGAATTTTCATGCTGCTCTTTCCTTTTTTTGTTCCACAAAAGAAAGTGACAGGTTTGGCAACATGACAACATAAGAATTTTCATTTTGGGTGAACTGTCCTTTTAAGACTATTTTATTTTGAATCTATCTTTCTCTTCCGGTCTCTTCCTTTCTGGCAAAGGTCAAGGATACATGAACTGTGGTCAAATTGTTCAGCTTCTGTCTCCAGACAGCTTTACACCGATTTTGAAATGCTGCACAACCTAGAGGTCACTGCTGCTCTATTTGTAACAATACACGCGTGTATACAAACACAAACTCTTCCATTTCTGTCCATCAACGTGGCCAGAGGTCAGTCCTAACCAGTTCCAAACAAACGCATGAATAAATCTGAATAAGTATGAGGGAATTTGCATAGAAGGTGATCTTATCTTCCCAGCATGCACTGGGAGAGGTCAAACTTGATTACACCATAGTCATTCATGCAGAACAATCTTTCTATTTCTTTCACTCTAATTGAAAACTGAAAAGAGGATATTTAACTTCTCAATGTTTAAGATTTCAATGAGACCATGAAAATCAACAGCTGACATTTAATGCTCAAAATATGGCAAAATATGGTGAGTAAATGGGTGATTTTTCAAGTAGGGGCACTTCTAACCACTTGAACAATGGATCTTTAAACTATGTTTTATTTATGCTAACTTAAAGGCACAATATGTTTGTTTTTTTTTGCCACTGGGCAAAAAAAAACGCAGCGCTTTTTATCATATTGGATACATTTGAGTGTGTTGAAAATGATGTTATAATGTTACTCTGTGCGTTCGCGGCTGCTCGGCGGCTGCTATGAGACCCTTGTTGCACACTGCAGTAAGCTAGATCGATATTAGAACATCATATTAATACAATCGAGAAAACGAGATTCAAACAAGAAGACTAAACGTGTTGAGCTACAGTATATAACAATGATTAGATTTCTGTCTGTAAATGTATCCAAACAGTTGTTCCCTTGTCTAATAAAACATATAATATATTAAAGAGTCTTTGGTGTTTCCATGGTTTCTACGAAATATATCTGGAAATCGAGGATAACGCAGGTATGATGTCATTGATAGGCGACGCACTGGTTGAAATTGCTTATTTCTCTGGATTTAAACATTCTTTGAAACATCCGGGATAATGAATGAATGAGGCATTTATATAGCGCTTTCTATGTACAACTGTACACCCAAAGCGCTTTACAATCATATCAGGGGTCTCTCCTCATCCACCACCAGTGTGCAGCATCCACTTGGATAATGTAAGTACACAAGTCAACAAACTATATAACACTGTTCTAGTGTTTTTTGGATATTTAAATCCAAAAATCATACATATTGTGTCTTTAAAACATTTATCACATTTCTGGAATGAGATCTGATCTTCGTCTTCATCAACCTTCAAGTGTATTTTGCCAGATAACGTGTGATTGATTACATTTTTTGATATGATGTGTGATGCCAATACCATTTTTTTTTTTTTTGAGTTTTAGAATAGTTAAATAAAACATGTTAATGCAAGTTAGCTAGCAGTCAATTAATCTAAAATAAATGAAAATGAATAATTAATTAATTGAAGTAAAAAAGTTAATAAAGCTACTCTCAGATTATGACATAAAAATCTAAAATACATTATTATTATATTAATAATAATATTGTTACTACTAATATAACAACAACAACAACAATAATAATTTCTTATCATTTCTGTTTCCTGGGGCCTGTACCATGAAGCTGGATTAGCTGGCTAGCCAGGTACGTTTCAGATTAGTTTGCGCCAATCCTGGGTTTTAAGTACCATGAAAGTAACTTGACTTTTACCGGTGTTCATCGCCATGGTAATTTACGCTCCACGGCTAACCTGCTCCGGGGCAGGTTATGTTCTGGATTAGAGATCTCAAACTGAAATTGGACCAATCAGATGTAAGCAAAGTGACACTGACACACCCAACACAATAAAGTCACTCCCCCAGTTTCTCTTCCTCCAAATTAAAGGTCATTTTATAGTAAAAACAAATATTTAATGATGAAATTGTCTGGTTTTAATGATAATTACTTAGAATTATGTTAAGGTTTATATATGATTTGTATAATTATCTGTATTTTTATTAATCCATTACACACACGCAAGTTTAGTTTAACAGTTGTTATTAAGCATTTAGTTTAAATTAATATTAATATATACAGATCATATGTAATATAAAGAAGGTGTAAATATGCTCTTCAAATATGACTACATGTAACCTTGTATATTTGAGTTTATATCGCTATATATTATCAACTATATAAACTAACTTCACAACTTTCACTTGCACTGATAGAGAAAGATCATTTCTTTTATTTGTCCTCTTTCACAGACAAGTATTTTCCATTAGTGTAAATGTGTTTAAATTCTTCATTTTCAGCAAAAGAGTTTTGAATCACACCGACTCTCGTGAGAAGTGGTTTGGTTTTGTCAACTCGAAACTAATCCTATAACCCTGAGTTTGTTCAACTACCATCATGGTACAGGCCCCTGTTACATCTTATTTCAGACAAACCAAGAACAAAGTGTTTTTTATGCCTGCCATGATAGGAATGAAAGCCATATTGGGGAGAGTATATATATAAAAAAATCTAAAAACTAAAATGTACACATAAATATTAAATTAATTGAAACAAACTTTTAACAACATTTTAACAACATTACTAACAACTTTCAAGGGGACCAAAAAAAATCATATAACTGAAGAATTACTGAAATACAGTTGAAATGGATATCCACTGTTCAGTTCAAATTCTGCTGTTGGCTGACCCAGAGCCAAGAGATAAACACTAAGAGATCGGGTCATGGCACCAATTTAACAGTACTGAGCAAAGTCAACATACACTCAGACGTGCACACACACACGCACGCACGCACACACACACACACACACACTTGTATGTGTGGTTTACGGGGACTCTAAATAGCCGTAATCAGGGTTTTTCCTGCCTCAAAATGAGGCGGAGGTGGTAAAATCCACTTTTACAAGCACATATTTTAGGTATTTTAATATTAAGAGAATTAGATTTGTATTTTGAGAACACTATCATATATACAGTGTTTCCCACAGGATTGTCTTTTTTCCTTTTTCCTTTGTGTTTTACATAATGACCACTAGGAGATGCTCTAGGCATATGCTTTCCTTGATGGGTTTTCCCTGAATAGAAATGCATTGTCATTTAAAAAAAAGAAAGAAAAAAAAGAAAGAAAAAAAAAGAGTGACGCACATTCCTTGCGTTTTACCAAATGAGAGTTCCATGTCTTTATTAAAAATCAACACGTTAATGATTTATCGGCAGGTTATCTGATGCGGATATAACCGCGATCCGCGCATCACTTTTGTGCGCTCTCGCAGAATGTCCTGAGAGGCTCCGTTCGAGGCCAGCAAGTTGTAGGGCCGGAGTGAAAGCAATCTTTTTGGCACGGAACCCCATTTTCTGCAGTGGGGATGGGCGGAACGGTTCGCGAATGGACACAGGCCGGGAAGCCGCAACGGTAAAGTGCATAGTACATAGTAAAGTGCATAGTGCATAGTAAAGTGCATAGTGCATAGTAAAGGGGTATCTGGGAATGTGACTGCCTGGCCGTAATGGTTTTTATACTGTACATACTGTATATTCTATCCCCTTACACTAACCCTTTTTAATTTTAAGCCATGTTTACATTGTAATACCCATGTCATTATACACATTTGTGTCATCATGAACCATATATACAAGAAAACACACACACACAAAACTGGGTATTTGGAAGATGTTAATTAATCTGGACTTTTGAGTAAAGGTGGTGTCACTTACCTCCGGTCTCTGGGTCGTGGAAGTTTGGGTCAAGACCTTTCTCCAGAAACTTTGATACCTTCTCAACGTTCCTTTGCTGAACATATTCCATAAACTTTTTCAAGTTAGCCTGAGGGAATGAGAGAAAAAGAGAGGGAGAGAGATGTGAGGCAAGTTGAATAATGCAAAAGAAGGATAAAAGCAAAAACAGGCGAGTTTTCCCAAGCGGAAGAAACAGAGATGGAATAAAGATCCACAGTACTCCACAGAAATGACTTAATTTTAGCTTTCAGAGACATACAGACAAAAGCCTTAATAAATACATTAGAACATCTGTTGATGCAACATTCCTGATCCATAATCCATTGTTTAAAATCATATAACATAAGATTTCAAAATGCACTGAACAACATTTCCACAAGACTGAGTCTACTTGAAAGAGAAAATCAAATACAACTGTAGCTACAGCTCGTTTCTTTCACCCAAAAATCTTCCTATAAGCTTTATAGTATCTTTTCATGACTTGTCACACAAACCCTTATTATGTAAGAATGAAAACAACATGAGTGAATATATTGTGTATATAATGCTTACAGGAAGGCATTGTCTAAAATGTATCATTAGAGAGATCTTCTAGCCAAGAGTTTCTTACAGATACTCAATCGTAACATCTGTGGCTGTATCAAACTAATAATTAAAACAAACACATGATTTAAAAATAATTTCAACCCTCAGTTGAAAAAAGTCTAAGGCAAAATAACCACAAGACTGCTTAATAGACAATTTAAACTTTAGGGTTCAAAAACCACATTTTTTATGGAAAAATAAAAGGGATACCTCACCTAAAAATGTGTTTCTTCTGTGGAACACAAAATAAGATATTTTAAAAAAACTGGACACCAATGACTTTCAATATATGGACAGAAAATCTTTTACATCTTTCAAAATGTCGCCTTTTGTGTTCCACAGACATGAATGTGGTGGAGTAAACAGAAAAATACAAACAAAAAGTCACGTGAGAGGAAGCAGTGCCTCCAAGTCACTGTGATTGGCTGATTACACACAATACAACAACAACAGTAGTAGTAATAATAATAACACCTGCCTATTCAATACAATAATACCTGTTTACATCTGTTCCACAGAGCCAGTCTGAATGAGTCAAACTAGTGGAAATAGATAGACTAATTACAGAGTAAACAATTTACCCACTCTGACAAAGTCACTTTGGTTACAAATGAATCTAAATTAACTTGAACTGATACGTCAGTTTTTACTGACCAGAGGGTGCCGATAAATAATAATTTAGCCATTACTGCAGTTATATTTAAGCAATGTAATGTTTAAAAACAATCATAAAATTGACTTATGCAGTTTTAATAAACAGTACATTCATTTAAATATACAAACTATTCTAGTATTGGTTTCTTGTTCATTGTGTAATAATGCAAAATGCAACAAAAAAAATATTTTTAGTCTTAGACTAAAAAAAGAGAACGCAGAGACTTTGTCTCCTGACTTCAGAAGTCCAGCACACGCTGCTGAGCGCAACAGTATGACAGTAGTGTATAGCTCTATCTAACTATCACTGGTCTTGCAGCCTGTTACATAAAACCCTCAGAAGATCGAGGCCGGCCAAACACACACTCTCACACGTGCATACACACACACACAATCACACCTGTCCTCTGCCAAATGCATGTAAAAGGCGTGGGTTTCTCACCATGTGTGGCGTTAGCTGATCTCCTGCGTCTTCATCTACTCTGATGTGCATCAAGTCATCACACCGCCCTGATTCCACCCCGGCACACTACCATCTGAGCATCTCTGTCTCTCTCACACACACACACACACACACTCACACATGCTCTCCGCAGCTCCGCCTTTCCATGCGGTGAATATTAGAAACTCACTCTCTCGGTCCTCTCTCGCTCTCAGCCACTCAGGCTGTTGTTATGGAGATGGGATACAAAAGAATTTTTGGCAAAGAGAGAGACAGAGAGAGAGAGTGTTGTGTGTTTGTGTGCGAGTCGAGCGTAAAACCTCTAGTGGTTATTTGATGCGGGTAATCTCATTGGATGGTGGAAAACAAACAGCTTTTCTACTATGAGAAGAACAAATCATAATATAATATTACAGCCCTCGGTTTCTCTGTCTTTCTCTTTTTTTTCCCCCACATACTGAATAATATTTCCACAGATTTTCAGCTAAGGTACAAATACTGCCTCTCTTGCACTAAAATCTGACTTAATTATGTTAGCTGGATGGCTCACATCTTAACAGTGGTTCAACAATATTATGGATAATGCCAATGTTGCATGATGGGTTTGTTTTTACTAGCAATAATGGAGCATAAAAACTCAATAATCATGTGATGGTTATGGTGGGAATTTTGGGAAGTAACTTGTGCCCTGATTGGAGTCATGAGAGCAACTGTACATGTTGACTTTCATGCCAAACAGCTAGTGTGAAAAAATAAAAAATCACTTGCTAATCTTTTTGTGTAAAGTTGCCATGACAACATGATGCCTAAAACCCTAAAATGATCATAAAATAGTCCAGAATAAATTTACAGCTGAAATAATATTGACGTTATTTAATTTTTGTGGTAATTGCTGTTGATTGAGCACTATAATTCACACACTATAAGCAGTGTTGGGGGAATTAAAAGTAACGAGAGTTACATAATCAGATTGCATTTTCAAGTAACTACAAAAGTAAAATTACTTTTAAATTCACAAAAAAATATCTGAGTTACTTTTTCCAAGTAAGTAATGCAAGTTACTTATGTTTTCCCATGTATTGACTGATATCTCTCCTGTTCCCATGTGGAGAGAAATAGTGCAGAGACGTTGTGTGTAAACATGATGCTTATTGTTGTTCTAGACTAAATGTAAGCACACATTTACTTGCACATCTGACTTGCACAAAAACAGATTCAGATGCAAACTCAGAATATTTCACAATAATTTAATGTTAAATAACACAAATATACTTTATGTGCTTAATCTCACTTTATAAACCAATGTCTTTGTCGCTGACATTTGATGAGACAATTCAACCATACCAATAAGCAAAATAGACTTCTTGTTTTTATTGCTGAAATGAGAGTGTTGAATCTTTTTTCTCCTATTCTTCTGCAATCCAGAATGACAGCACAGCTGAAAGGTTTGTATGAGCTGCGTACTCTACTGTACAGGTGTAAGTTTGCATTTCCTTCAGCCTGAGGATTATTCATTTCACTTCTGGTGTAAAAGGAACTTTACATTTGCCAAAAACAGAACTTTCATATATAAATATACAGTGCTTGTTTGTTCAGCACATCCAATAGATGCTCGATTGGAAGGAGATTTGGAGAATATGGAGGCCAAGTCAACACCTCAAATTCGTTGTTGTGCTAATTAAAACCATTATCCTGCTGAAAGATGCCACAGCCTCTAGGGAAAACCGTTTCCATGAAAAGGGTGTACATGGTCTGCAACAATGCTTAGGTAGGTGGTACGTGTCAAAGTAACATCCACATGGAGGGCAGGACCCAAGGTTTCCCAGCAGAACATTGCCCAAAGCATCACACTGTCTCCGCTGGCTTTCCTTCTTCCCATAGTGCATCCTGGTGCCATGTGTTCCCAGGTAAGCAACGCACACGCACCCGGCCATCCACATGATGTAAAAGAAAACATGATTCATCAGACCAGGCCACCTTCTTCAATTGCTCCATGGTCTAGTTCTGATGCTCCCTGCCCAATGTTGGCACTTTCCACGGAGGACGGGGTCAGCATGGGCAGCCTGACTGGCCTTGGCCGCCCATGACCCTGTCGCCTGTTCACCACTGTTCCTTCCTTGGACCATTTTTGATAGATACTGACCACTGCAGACCGGGAACACCCCAGAAGAGCTGCAGTTTTGGAGATGCAGTTTTTGGAGAACTCAGTAGTCTAGCCATCACAATTTGGTCAAACTCGCTCAAATCCTTACGCATCAACTTTGAGGAAAAACTTGTTCACTTGCTGCCTAATATATATACATATATATAAACCAAGCAAGTCCAATGTAATGCAAAAGTAATGTAACATTCCTTTCCATGAAAAGTAACAAAGTAATGCAATTAGTTCATTTTTAGGGGGTAAAACAATATTGTAATGCATTACACTAAAAAGTGTGTTTACCGTGTATATTTCATAATTTGGGACACAACAATTGAACTCAGATGCTTGTTGTGGGTGATGCAAGTTGATATACAAATGCATATCCAGCATGCAATCAAGTAGTCATCTCTGGAGAATTCTTGGCCAGCCTGGACAGATCAATTACTAAAACAGATCTGATGTATATGGGCTATCTACTGCTAACGAGAGCCTGAAATAAAACAGACACACATACACACCTTCACAGCAGCTCTATTGCATCAACAAAGCAACTTCTGCCGTATCTAGAAGAATATTGTTGATTTTTACACAATGAAATGATGAAATACATCAGACTGGAATCTGTAATAACAACAGCCCTCCAGTAAAACGCAAAGAAACATTTTTACGAGCAACAAGAGGCAAAACTGTAAAATCAATGAACGTTTTAAGACTGCAAAATGAACCTATTGCTTAACATTTCAGGACAATTACACCACAAACAAACATCGATGTGATTGCAACTGCACTCAAAAAGGGGAAGTGGGCATCATTTAACTCAAGTGCTCAAAAATTCCCATCGTCCATCTTTTTCATTGCCTATGCCTACATCTACTTATAGATACAGAGGTCATTGGAAAGAATGTAGTAGCATTACTGTCTCTGTAAACAATAAATTTAGTGGTTCTGAATCAGTCGTGCCTACAAGGAGTGAATTTACAAGCAATTTACAGGGGTTTTTTTATATAACAAACAGACATTTCATTGTTAACACCAATTACGATAACCTGCAACCCAAATGGATGGAATCAAAAAGCAACAATAAGACTGAGAACATAAATGCAAAGCTATTGTTCTGACAATTTTTATGCCCATCTATATGGATGAAATCTGTGCAGTTGTCAGAACTGGACTAGACTGGTTCTGACACTGGTTCTTCTGGATTCTGGACTGGATGGAAGCACAGAGATGATCTCCAGATGTGAGGATCACCATCCAAGCCATGGCATCATTTCAAAATTGGGATCTCACCCATTCAGGCTTTACAATGCCCAGCCACATGCTGGCATTCAGAGAATGTGCACAACACCATCCCTCAGGCAGAAGCTGATGAGCTCAGAGTTCAGATCTAAAGAGAATGCAGGACTATGAGTAATATGAGAGAGACTGGTGTTGACAACCACGTGAGGGCTTTTCTATTACTGCTTCAGCCAGTGTAAAGCAAGAGCAATATGATATTCATATAGACCTTATGTAGCCCCACCCCTTTTCAGCAATGTGCTCATTGTGTTCTGTCTTTCGGTTTGTATTTCCACCAGTGGTGTATAAAGTACTCGAAAACCATCCTTGAGTAAAAGTATAGATATCTTATACCAGAAAATGACTTTGGTAGAAGTTAAAGTCACTGTTTAGAATGTTACTTGAGTAAAAGTTTTTAAATATGTGATATTTTTTGTACATAAGTACGAAAAGTATTTTTTTGATATTAAACGTACTTAAACGTATTGAAAGTAAAAGTACAAGTAAATGTAAAATACAAAAGGAGCAAAAAAATATTATAAAAAATTGTTCTATACACAGTTTGAGCTGCAAGATTGTGTTCAGTTTTAACTCTTTCTTATATTTTGTTTCTTTGAATTAAAAAAATGGCTAAATGTTTATTGTAATTTTTAAATATAAAAAATACGAATATATTAATTATACATTGATCGTTCATGTTAATTCATAGTGCATTATAACTAATGTAAGAGACAACTGTAAAATGTAAATGTTGAAATTAAAAATTAACAATGCTATTATTATCCTTATTTAATGTTACAAATGGAATTGTAGTGTAACCATTTCATATATATCCAAACAGTTATGCTTAAAAATTACCATCTTTACACACAAAGGCATAGCATGGGTCTATTATATGTATACTTTCACACATTATTTGCCTCTATTTTAGAAAACATGATGATTATCTAATGAAAATATGTGTTACAGTGCCGATAAAAAAGAACCGAAATCGAATACATTTCTGATATGTTATGTTTCTGTCGCTGCATGATGAGAATACAGTTTAAATATGCAACTTTGCTGGATAATGAATGCATAACAGTGAACAAATGGATATAAACTAATGCAAATGAATGGTAACAATCGTGACATTAAACAGTTGGTGTTTTTGTCACATTGTTTTAACCGCTTGAGGTACTACTAATGTTAGCATCCTCTCAGCCTCGACGGCAAACATACTACTGTTCTCCACTAATGCAGCATCTAGTCAACAAACTAATTACTTTATAATGATATGAAAACATGTACTATAGTGTACACTGTATAACATACCGTTTTGTTGTCCGTTTTAAATCCGTTTTTGAAGTGTCCCGCTCTATGCAGCGCGCAGCCTCACGTCACGTGTCAAAACAAACTCTACGAGGCATCAGTGATAGTGTTTATTTTGCCTCTAGAGGCCGCTCTCGTACTGTATAATGACGGCGCACTCTTTCTCAGCCGCTCCAGCAAAGGACGCAACCCGGAAAATGAAATCAACCGCGGTTGTGCGAGCACTTGTTTGCACATGCTTGCTTGCAGTCTGTGTTCTTCCAACTTTATTTTGTAGTAAGTAACGAAAATGCTTTGGGAAAATATATCGGAATAAAAGTATACATTTTATTTAGGAAATGTAGTGAAGTAAAAGTAAAAGTTGACAGAAATATAAAAACTCAAGTAAAGTACAGATTCTCCCAAAAAATACTTAAGTACTGTAACGAAGTATTATTACTTTGTTACATTACACCCCTGATTTCCACAGCATGAAGGTAAGGTCTTACGGATTAATGAATGAACCACTCGTTTTAAAATCTTCCCAATCTACTGATATTTGTTATGACATCCTCTTCAAACATTACAATGCTCATGATAACATTCGTTAACTTTACAATAAGTCAATCCACTTCACCAGTTCAAACACAAAATTCTAAAGATGGCTACACATGTTTCTCTTGCGCATAAGGTCTATATAAAATGTAAGACTCAATAAAGACTGAATTCAGCCAAAATATGCAAAACCATGCAAAAGTTTGGGATTGGTAAGATTATTATTATTTTTTAATAATGTTTTTGAAAAAACTGCTCTATATTATATTTTAAAATGTAATTTATTCCTCTGAAGGCAAAACGTAATTGTCAGTATTATTACGCCAGTCTTCACTGTCACATGATCCTTCAGAAATCCTTCTAATGTGCTGATTTGGTGCTCACGAAATATTTCGGTAACACTTTACTTAAAGCCTTTATGTATGAATGCATTATAAAAGTATTTTTATTGCATTAATTATGATTTTAATACACCTTACAATGCATTGTATAGTCTTATGAATAATTGTAACCACTGTTATAATATATTATAACACTTTTGTTAAGCCTTTAGAAAGTATAATGCATTAAAACACATGACAAACAATCAGTTTTAGATTTAACAAGGAATCTGCAAATATTATAATGCATTTTAACTTTGGTTACAGTTATTTATGAAAAGATATAATGCATTATAACATACATTATGAATACCTTTATAAGGCATTATACATAAAGGCTTTAAGTAAAGTGTTACCAACATTTCTAATTATTTTCAATGTTTAAACAGTTGTGCTAATTAATACTTTCGTGGAAACTGATATACATTTTTTTAATGATTGATTCTTTGATAAATAGGAAGTTCAAAAGAACAGCATTTATTGTGAAATAGAAATCTTCAGTAACATTAGAAAACCATTTATCTAAAGGTGCTTTAAAGAAGGGGCTTTGATTTTGTCTGTTAACACATGATATCTCAAACCAGTAAAAGAGTATTCTTTGAATAACCTATAATGTACAACAAAGAACCAATAAAGATCCTTTTTTTATCTTTGTTTTGAAGAGTCTTCCAAGTCAGTTCCTACTCATGAGTTTGAAAATCATTATTCCGATGTAATGCATGATCGAGAGGTTTATAAACACAATAAAACAGATGTGCTCCGCAATTTCATATTTCTTCTCTCCTTTGTAACTCTCCTTGTTTTCGCACTATTGCAACAAAATGAAGAGCCAAGCATTTTTGGCAAGCATTATCACTATTCTTCAACAACAGTAAACATAATGTACTAAACTAAACTGTAGAGTCAACATTCACAATTACAGCTCATTATGGTAAATACCAATTTGCTTCTGTCATTATTCTTTAATTAACTTGGAAAGTCAAGGCCCAGAAATCAAAGAAAATCATAAGTTTCTTCACTTGAATAATGTGATGTCAATACATGTTAACTTAAATATGACAATTCCATCATAAATCAATAGCAAAATTAAAGTATCGCCTTGAAATACAAACTAAATTTGGTAAAAAAAATAAAAAATATATCAAATTAAATATAACATAATTAATAAATACCAATAATAATATCAGATTATTAATATATAAATATTATTGTCAAATAATAGCTGGCAAATTGGTAAATTTCCATAAAAGTAATCAAAACAGCTATTGCTAGTATCCTGTGCCTAGCTTATACTTAGTTAGCTAGTTAGTTAGTTACCACACTAGACTTATGAGCCGTTAACTCTCACGTCAGCAAACATATGAGATACTAGATCCCACAATATACATCATTTACATGTCAGCACACATCACTATCAACACACATACAAACGGCATGATGAGAAGATTAACTTTCCCGCCATGCTTCTATGATATAATTATACCAAATATATGAAATAAGTCACACAATCTTCACTCTATGAAATGAGAACATCAACAATTTAACAAGAGGCTCATTTCATAATTCAAGGATTGTGTACATTAACACAGGGAATAGAAATTAGATTGTTTATCCATGAAGTGAATATAATTGCATGTTATAAAATGACTGCAAATAGAAGAAGAATGCTGAGAAATTAGGTTTAACCTGATCATCTTAAGGGGAGCCATTAGTCAGGAAGTCTGACAGAAGGATGTTAATGCCAAAAGCAAAGGGACAAACCAGCAGAAGATATTAAACGAAGGGTAATTAAATCACATTGACTACCAAGAAACGATTAAAAAATCTGGAGCTTCCAGAGACAGGCCAAATGTTTCCTCGGAAGATAGTTGAAGAGGACTCTTGTGTATAAGCACATTGCGTTTTGACCATAGAAACAAAATAAGGTTATAAAATGACAATTTGCATTAAAATGAGCAGGGCTTAGCAGAACATCATCTCTAACATTGAGTTCAACTTGTTTTCCCTATTTATTTTCATCATTTGGACCAAACCAATCAACTCTTGAGGTGAATCACAGAATTACAAACTTTCATTTAAAGCAAAAGCAAAAGCAAAAAAATAAAAAATAAATTAGAAATCAGAAAAAAAGACAAGAACAAGAGTGTGTTTTTAATGTATGGAGGGAATGACCTTCTCATCACATGAAGCACTTTTAATGATAAATCATAGTCATTGTACTGGTCAGTATACTGATGTTACAAAATGTTTGAGAGTGCAGGGAACTTGAACATTCTTAAAAGGTCCAATCATTGCTTAAAAATATATATAGAGAAAATGAATAGGATTTTTTGTTACTTTCTGAAACTGACTGTTGTTTTCTACTGATATGACATGAGAGGTCTAATAATTCTCTTATAAAGCGTAACAGTGAAGCATGAAGCACCGAAAATGATGCAATCAAATGAAAAACAACTGTACAATATAAGACTATTGATTGATGGTCACTGAGTATAAGAATAAAAAAGTTTTAAAAGTCGATATATGTCTCTCTCTCTCACTCACTCTATGTGTGTGTGTATATATATATATTAGGGCTGTTGATTTAACGCGTTAATTAGATTCATTAATTACAGTGAAAAATAACGAGTTCAAATTATTTAAGCACTTAACGCAATTGTCCCGCCCCAGACCTACGTAGGTCATCTGACATTTCATACAGTTGACTGATGACGAATATGATGCAGGGCAACAACTCACTGCATGATGGAGCCTATAGAATGCAGTTAGATGGACCCAAAAATTCAAGATATGGGGGAAAAATGCTCCTGTTTTGAGTGTAAATATGTCTCATATTTACATCACATGATATGGTTAAGCTATATCACACGAGCAACGAGTGAAATATCACACGAGTGGTGTTTTTTTTGGAATGTGCAAATGTGATACTCATTTTATACAACAGTTCAATAAAAAAATAAGTCAATATTGTTATATTTTATACACAATATTGTCTGTTTTGCTTAATTTTGGCAACAAAAATATAAAGACAAAGCAGAACTGTTTATCTCCGAGCAACACACAGCGGCATTTCATTTCTGAATCCGCTTGATTTGAACGAATCTGGTAAACCAGGATTGTTGGACTTGAAGCGGTGCTGCACAGATTGATCGGTGTGTATGACATCAAAGTACCACGAGAGCGATTTAAAAGCATATGGTGCCACTTACAGCCACCTACTGGCAGTTTTAGTTTCTTATTTAGGCTTGAGTATAATTTCATTTTAAAAAAAAAATCCTTTCATATTTTCATAGTTATAAAAAAACGTCAAAGGTATAGTTCACCCAAAAAAATGAAAATTCAGTCAACATTTACTCACCCTCATGGTCCAAAAGAGTATGAGAATCAAATAAAATATTTCTTGCTGAAGTTACTTTTTGTAATGTCTATTTGATGCTTTACACAATAATGACTTTTAGGAGTAATTTCTCAGCCAAATTTGACTGCGATTAAATTGGATTAAAAAATTGTATCGCTTCACAGCCCTTATAAATACACACACACTTATTAATGAAGTTAAAATGTTAATCATTGATTTTTAACTTCAGAGCTCATAGTGAAATCCACTTTTCTGTAGTGAAAATGAATCCGACCTAGACTGATGCACTCAGCCACACAAACAAAGCAACTATTAGCAAACATCATCTTTCCAAACCAATATCTGCACATCAAAAAAAAAATAATAATAATTATTTGCAGAAATTGATTGTCACAGGGTTTTGTACTGAAAGTGCCATCCCAAAACAAATGTTCTATATTAATATCGCTACACTGTAAAAAAGAATTCGTTGGTTTAACTTAAAAAAAGTAAGTTACCTGGTTGCCTTAAAATTTTGCGTTCATTGAAATTAAAAATTTGAGTTAATACAATAAAAGCGATTGGTTTAATCAACAGAAACTCAAAATAATATGTTATCTGAACTACATAAATTATTTAAGTTGATTTGACAAAAGAAAAAATGTTATAACAAATCATTGCATTTATTTACAGTGTAGTCAGTGAAGACTCGCAGTGCATTATTGCAAAACACTATGAATGCAAGTTATTCTGGAGTGTACAGATGTAGTTCCCTTCCCCCAGAGCCCTGCTGTGTGTTGTACTTTGAATACCATTGAATCTGGGTTAGGGCAGTGTCAGTGTCTGCAGGGCAATTTTTGCCACACCACTAAACTAAGTGACCCATACAGAACAGGGCTGCAACCATTCTGGCCAAAGAAGTCATATTCACAGTTATACTCCCTCCCTATAAACCCTGCTATCATAGGAAAAGATGCCGCTTTAAGGCAGAGATTTATTGTATATTATTTAAGACTCTAGCCCACTGTTTTGGGGTTTAAATGTGTGTCGGTATGAAATATGCAGGAACATGTTAGAGCCATGCATGAGAGAGACAAGAAGTAAAAGAAAATGGTAAATGGAAAGCATGAGGAGAGGGAGTAACGAAGAGACAGTGAGAAGGATGGAAAGGACAGGAAAAGCAAAGCACAAGGATAGAATTTATTTAAACAGCATTTATGTGATCTAGAATTTTTTTGTAACAACGTAAAAGTCTTTATTGCCACGTTTCATCCATTAATGCATCCTTATTGAATAAAACTATTAATTTCTCTGAAAAAAAAAAATATATATATCTTAATGACCCCAAACTTTGAATGGTAGTGTACACAATGACATGAAATTATGTGCATAACAACCACATTTGTTATCTAACTGTTATGATAAAACATGCACTGACATTTAGACAAAATTGCTAATACACCACACCAAATTACCTGAAAAATTCTTACGTTTGATGTGTAAGGTCACTCATGTATTACAGATAGTTTAGAGACACAGTGTGAATGTGTGTGTGTAACCTAATTGGTTTATTGTGTTGTGTGTGTTCCTTTGGGCCATTAAACAGCCAGATTCATAAATAAACTACATATTATATTAACTCCTCATGGAAAAAATGTGATGCATCGGTTGTATTAGGCAGATTTCATGGCTCTCTTTCTCTCTCTCTGTGTGTGTGTGTGTATATGTGTATGTGTAGGGTAGTGTACTACACACATGTGCAGAGACATTCCTGATTCATGACCATAATTTAGCTCCTCTTAATTTTCAAAAGATGAGTCGTGTTGCCAGGGTTACCTACCGGCAACACATCACTCACCTTAACAGCTCATGTTCTGCTGCTGTAGCGAGCTTTACACTCACTGAGTCTCTCACACATTTACTTTGCTGTCTGAAATTGGGACATTTTCCATTCTCTAACCATAGCAAAAAACTTTGAGCATTTTTACACCCCAAAAAAACAACAACACACACGCACACACACACACACACACACACACACACACATATATATATATATATATTAGGGATGCACCAATGTATCGGCCACCAATATTTATCGGCCGATTTTTGCTCAATTTACAACCATCAGCATATCTTCTGTAGGAGGAAAAAGGCCGATATAACAAACCGATGGTTTATTAATTAACTGCGTGAAGGCGCTGAGCTTTATAATGACTGTTGCATAATCCTAGCGCTACTGTCTGAGCTTTAATGTTAATCAAATAACAAAAGATCACACACTATTCTTGAATAAATAACTTCTGTAACTTTCATAAGTGTAGCGGACCCCATCCAAATGATGACTAAAACTTTACTGATGTTTTATTAAGTTTATTTGCGTCCGTTTTCACTCCAAAAAAATCACCACAAAAGCTAAACAACACAGAGCACAAGAAGTGCGCATTAAACTCTCTCTCCATTACATTATCATCAACATACAGCGAATTACTCAGAACACTTATTACAACTAACAGTAAACAAATACATACAGATCTTATACCTTTTTGGTATGGGGGGTGTATGGCTTAATAAACTGACAAACTTTAAATCTGCAAAATATCTCTGAACAACTGCGTGCTCTCCATTACCTGTATTAAAGCTTCATAGCTGAGAAAACCCGTCAAAATAAGTCCCGCCTTAGTAAAGGAGATAATGCAGATCTCATACATATTTAAACTTACAAAAATATTAAAATATATACTAAAACAAATTAGAAGATTAATCACAATGAAGTCTGTTACAATAAAGAAGGATTCATACGTATATGATTTATACAGTGAAGAATATGCAGAATATGCAGTGTTATTTTACATTTGTTTACTTTATTTCTTTACCACAAAACTATTAAACCAAAAAAGCACTGTTCTGTTGTCTTTATGTAGGCCAGCTGAATGTTAAATGGATTCAATCCATGTTCATTAAAAATTATTTGATGATGCAGCAATAAACCTGCTAGTATATTTTAATGCAGGTGTTTTTGAACTTGGCTTATTTAAAACATGATCAAAATACTATCTATTTTGATGACAAAATTTCACATAAGAGAGGAAGTGACAAATATCGGTATCGGTTTGGAAACGCCCTAGAAAAGTGGAGTTTTGGACAGTATTGGCATGAATCCTTTTTAATTTGTGATAATTTTGCACTGATAGGGGGCAACACAAACTACGAAAACATATTTTATTACATAAACAGTTTATACAAAGAAAAACTAAAATTTTCGATTCATCAAAATATCCACCATTAGCAGCTATCTGACCTAAACTGAGTTCTAATTGGTTCATTGTATTCTAAACTTTATTGGCAATCAATTGTTGAAGCTATTAAGGTGTGCTGACCCAAAAATATTTTACAAACCTGGGCCAAGTTTAAACCAGTAACCAGGCATCACAGCTGGCAAAGGGACATATCTGACTTTGACATGTATATATTGCTATTATTATGTAATCAAAATGAAAATTATTATTGCTGGTCTTCAATGATAATGTCAAGTTACTTAAATGTATTCGCACCAAAAAATTATAAGGAGTTAATGCTGATATCGTCCAAAACCACACTTTGCCAGGGGTGTTTCCAAACTTTTGGAGGGCAGCGTACATATATTTTTAATACTTTTTAAAATACTTATATTCAGCAACAACATATTAGATTGATCAAAAGTGACAGTAAAGACATTGTTTCTATTTTATTCTATATACACACTAAAGACATTTTTTAAATGTTTTTTATCTTTCTTATGCCCACCAAGGCTGCATTTATTTGATCCAAAATACAGTAAAAACAGTAATATTATTACAATGTAAAATAACTGTTTCTTATTTGAATATATTTATAGTTGCATGAAAACTTACGAAAAATACAGTACTGATGGTCAAAGATGCCATTTTCACAAAATGTGTTTTGTTAACAATGGAAACAATTCCATACATGCACAAATACTGAGAGAGTAGGAGTAAAGCAGCCCCATTCAAATCCTGCATTCTACACATGGCCTGTATGTGTGCTGCTGTCACTGAAGCTATTGTCATGAGCTGTGTTCTCTTTGTCTGTCTCTGTTGGTCATGTGACATATGAAGCTGCATACTGCCATGTGCTGACACACACAAACAGACAAACACACTAAAGCAGAGATAAACATTTTAGTTAGCGGAGGATAGAGTTCATGTATAAAAAAAGAAAAGAACAGAAACACCTTGGCATTTTACTTCTTGACAACATAAAGCCTGATAACACTATACATTTGCATTTACATTTCTTAATTTAGCAGACACTTTTACCCTAAGTGACTTATAATGAACATAAGCGATTCATCACAATATTCATACTATACAATGCCAGGCTTATTAGAAAGCTGGATTGTCCTTGCTTTTCTCAATACAGTGAAACCATATATTGACCAGTCAATCCCCATAAAAAGACACCATAAAACAAAACATAATAAAAGTAGGCTGAAACTTATGAAACTATTCACTGAAATTGCAGCTGCAGCTCTCAAATATCTTTTACACTTGTATAGATTTTTACAGTAGAAGACACATTAAGTGGCCATTGACACAGAGCGTGTTTTTGGCGGTTCAAAAATGCGAGAAAGATGTTAGTGGAATTTAAAAAAAAACAAGGACTATAGATGGGTTTTTAAAAGATGAACTTTTAACTTGAGCGCCACTCGTGCGCAATGGACAAACATGTCTAGTGCGTTAACATGGAAAAACAACAGAAAAGTAGCTCAGTGGAATAGAAAAAAGTTGTGTGTAAACAGCCCCTATAAGAGCACATTAGGAGAGCATTTGTCCTTCATACAGGTTTGAAAAAACACGAGGGTGAGTAAACGACAGATTTTTGGGTGAATTATCCCTTTAAGAAGTCCAGAACAGCAGCCAGAACCAAAACAACAGATATTACCTGTGAGACTGCATGACTTCTGAAGCAGACACACTAAAACACATGTGGCCAAATCTCACACAATAAACTACTACTGCTAATTAAACTACTTCCACTGAAAAGCCTCTATGGCACTATCAGCTGTGTTTTCATGTCGATTGTGATGTCTAATCTTTTGTTATTTTCTGAACAGGTGCCTATGCAGGTTCGACTACAAGAAAAACTAAGAAATAATTTTTTGAAGTGGCATTCTGACCTCGATGGCTGGATAGCGGGTGGTTTTCTCTTTTTCTACTCTCAGCATATTGTTAGATATCCCCAGCGCTCTGCCACAGCACACAACATACTGCTGCTGAAACCCTGCTGACCAACTAACTGACCACTGAGAGACACACACTCTGGATGACCACGCCAGCCCCTCCCACACACACACTCACACACACCTGTTACTTAACGAACAACTACACTGAACAAAAGTGTAGGATTTACTAGGAAACACTCAGAAATTGCTAGTAAATTTCACAAATAATTACAAAGAATTGGCAAGTTACACACTGAATTAAAATTTTGAAGTAGAAAGACTGAAATTATTATTATTGTTATGAAATTAAGTATTTCCTTGTTAAACATACTCCAATAATCTCGTTTTATATGCAACTTTGAAATACATATATATATATTTTGTTTTTTTGTTTTTACATGCGCTTTTGTAAATAAAGGTTCCAAAAGAAGGTTTTCACAGTAATGTCATTGAAGAACCATGTGTGGTTCCTCAATGAACCTTTCAGTGACCAGTTCTTAAAATAACTTTTTCTACGGTTACACCTGTTGTTTACACTACACCGGCTTTTTCGAACTTCAAAAAACTGAGACATTCGAAAACACTGCAGACCCCTGATTTAGTTTTGAAATGCCGGGTTGCATTTCAGTATAAACAGACCAAAACGGAGACTTTTGAAAATGATGGAGTGGCTGCCCACGTTCGCTCTGCGTATCCTTGACGATAGTGTAAACCATAACATGGAAACTGAACTGCAATATTTGCTGGCTTTGTTGTCATTTTTAGCAGCCATTGTGCAGTTAAACTTAGCATTTTTTAATACTGCAGCAGCCTACATGTACAAGAGGCAACTGTTTACACTTGTATGCACTTGCCCAGTGTACATGAACGGTCATGTGACATGCGTTTCGGTCATGTAGTGTAGACGGAGATCGTTTCTGAAACGCTGTGGAAACGCCAGTGTAGACGAGGATCGTTCATTTTAAAATGCCGTTTTAAAACAAAAACGCACTAGTGTAAACGGCCTTCGAATAATTAAAAAAAATTTAAAACCTAAATAACTTTTCACCTCTATAAAGAACCTTTTGTGGAACGTAAAGGTTCTATAGATATTAAAGGATCTTTATGGAGCCATTGTTGCAAATAAAGAACCTTAATTTTTATAGGTACAGTGTATATACCACCTATTTACAATCACATATGCATTTTGTAGACTCTTTTATTCAAAAGAAAAGTGACATATATTTCAAACATTTTATCAGTTCATGCATTCTCTGGGAATCAAACCCATGACATTGATATTGCTAGCAGCCTGCTCTACTGTTTGAGCAACAAGAATGCGTAACCTATCATAATTCAAAGTTGTGTACTATATCATGAATACATTACCCATAATACAACCTGTGCTTTTTCATTCACAACTAGCCAGAGGACAACTTGTCCCCCAACTGAGTATGGTGCACTTAATATTCAGTAATATTATTGATTTGACTTGGCACTATCAGATGAGAACAAAACTTAAACAGAATTGAGCTGGATGATGACACTGTTTTCTGCAGAGCTGCTTTATGGTTGATTCGACCTTGTTTCATAACTGACGAATTTTGCAACATCGACACTGTTATTGAACATAATTGAATCAACACTGAACTGACTAAAGCTGAATAATGATACTATTGTCTTCTGTAGAGCTGCTTATAGCTTAATTGAACTAATTTCATAATTACTGTGAACTTTACACAGTTATTGATCTGAACCGAATCAACATTGAACTGACTTCAGCTGAATTATGACTCTATTGTCTTTTTAAAGCTGCTTTACAGCTGAGTTTGCATAATTGATTCTGTTGTCACTGTAAAGTTGTTTTGAAACAATCTGTATTCTATAAAGCGCTATATAAATAAAGGTGACTTGATCATGTGATTTCAAAAAGGCAACAAAACTCAACCAAGGACTTGGTAATTTATAGTTATCTATGGCTCCAATTACTGGCTCTTGTGTTTGTTAAATTGTCAGAGTTAAAGGTGAGGTGATAAACAGGTGTGTGATGACTGGGGTTCCACAGGTTTACGGGGTGTTACGGCAATGAAAGCAGGACTGTGTAAACAGGGTCTGTTTATACTCTCAGCCGTGGCATTGATGTGATTTATAAATATGAAGCTATTCACCGCAGTCATAAAGCTGAGCGTAGTCACTCCAGTCCACATACTGCTGACTTTAGCATTCAATATACACAAACACATGAATATTGTGTGTGTGTGTGTGTGTGTGTGTGTGTGTGTGTGTGTGTGTGTGTGTGTGTGTGTGTGTAAGAGAGCATNGAGGAATGCCTTCCATCATCAGATCATGGACAGACCAACAGAAAGAGAAAAGCTTGAGTCAGCATTGCCATCCATGTGCCTCTGACAGCCCTGACCAGCGGAGCATGGCACAGCCCAAAATACTCCACACACTCCCACAATACATCCGCCTTTGCTCAAAATATATCCAACACATCCCATAAAACTCCCTTCACTGACATACATCATCTTACCCAATATATACCCAACACAGTCCATAACATTCTTTACGCCTCCCATAATATAGACTGTACTTCACCCTACCGAAATATATTGAACACTGTCCATCTTATTTCCTATGTTTCCTATTATATATTTCACCATGCCCAAATACACTACTCTACTGTACAAACATTGGGGGTCAGTATGATTTAAAAAAAAAAAAGAAATGAGTTTTTCAGCAGGGATGCAACATTCAGAAACATTAAGCAGAATATATAATAAATTTGAATAGAAAATTATTTTAAAGTCCCCCTGTAGTCAATTATTTTATCCCTTAAAAGTCATCTTTGATCACCAAAATGACATATTTAAAAAAAAATTCAAGTGAAAAAAATTTCTTCATGCCTTAAAATAGCTTGACTCTACACCCTTGTCTCATTTAATATACACGGATCAATGAATATGCAAATTAGCTCCGCCTCCACTCACACGCCAGCTCGGAGAGAGTATACTGTTGCTGCAGTGACGAGGCAATTTTTTGTTTGTGTTGTGGATATAGGCTACATGAAATAAATGCACATCCTTGAATGAGCGCGGATTTCCAGCGTATTTACTTGAACTTATCAGGTAGGCTAATATCTATGGTTTGATCCATTCCAGAGGCGGCCAAAATCAGAATTTATAATGGACTGAATAGCTCTCTCTGAACTTGGCGTGCGATTCCACACTGACTGACGTATGCACATGAATCACGGTCACGCGCACACGCTCAGAGCAATATTGTTTTAACTATGTTTCATAGTATTAAAATATTTCGAAGGACAAAAACATGAACTTTATTGGCTTTACTTCAAGTCAGCTGTCACTTTACTTTGGCGCGAGCCCTATGCGCTCGCACGCTTGGCACATCCCTTGTGACGGTTCAATTAATGTGAATTAATATAATTAGCCTTTTGCTTGACTATCAAACAGCTATCAAACATGTGTTGCAAATGTTACACACACCGTTCCCGTTCTTCATCTCAGACTGAGTCAGACAGCTGCCTTCTAACAATCAGTATCCTTACAAACACTTTGAACAACTCAGAACGTCAGTGGAGAAAGGCATATAGTTCATCATAACATCGTAATAGACTAAACTATATTGCTAAATCTACACAGTTTTTCATAACAACAGAAAATATACCAGGATAACCTGGCTTTTCGAGACTCTCCTGCTTCAGAGCAGTCATAGTTAATGATATGCTAAAGCCTGCCGGCACGTTGTTGTGATTGGTTACAAGGTAGTCTGTGACGTCACAAACACCACCGATTTCAAACCGCGGGTTTTAGGCTGTCTTTGGTTTACTGCAGTTTCAAACATAAAATACTCAGCAATGGTGCCAACATATGAATTTGCACATGGTTTGTCTTAAAGCATATTAAAAACACTACATAGACATATAAACAACTTTAAAAACTTGATTTTCACCACAGGGGGTCTTTATATCACAATAATATTTCACAATATTGCTGATTTATTGTATTTTTTAATCAAATAAATGTAGCCTTGGTGAGCATGAATTACTTCTTTAAAAAACATTCAAAAATCTTGCCGACCCCAACATTTTGAGAAGTAGTGTACCCAGCATTGTCCATTATATTAGACACAAATGCAATTATTTTATTTATGGGCATGAAAAATGCATCTAATCATAGTATTCAGAACATACTTTGATAATATGGACAAAAGTATTAATATATAATATCCTTACATACTCAAACCTCCCATAATATTCCACTATTTATATTCAACACTATCCATAATATTCTCAAAACTTTCCCCATATTATATCTATCATTACTTGCAATGAACCACAAAGGCACATTCATTATACATACATATGGATGTGTTATCAAGATAATACATCCAAAAAATGACTTCCCACAGCATTCATACTCATAAATCTATAATGACTCATGCCACATAATATATCCAATAGAACCCCCATTTGCTTCCCATAATTTACATCAATATATTATGTCCACCACTATCCACAATATTCTACACATTTCCTGCTATAAACTCATTTTACTCATGATACAGATAATGTGACGTTAAATGTACCATCAACGTGTAAAATAACGGAGTTAACATTATCATCCAATAATATCAGTATCCATAATACACCTGATCATATTATTCACCACATTACTCAGAAAATACACCAAGAATATGTAGTTTGGATAAAAGCATCTGCTTAATGAATGTGAATACTCTTGAAACAAGCCCATAATGCCCCATATCCCTTAATATAGCCTGCAGAATTCATAACACATCCAACAATGCAGAAACAGCACATTTTAACATTGCCTTTAACATACTGTAACCCACTACTATTTGTAAAACATTAGCATAACATTCCCATCAATACTCATAAAGCACCCATCACTGCCGGCATATTCCATAACAATACACCACAAATCTGCACAAAACATTTGGACTAACGGCACACATAACGAAACCGACCGGAGGCACACTAGTGTTAATGTGACATGTAAATGACATTTGTGATGTCCGTTATTCTGAACGAGAGATTGGCAGGCCGGTGGTGAGTTGTCAGTTCCCCATCCCACAGTGAGTTAGTGTTGAGTTATTGCTCCGTTTTCCAGCAGAGCGTCTCACTTCACGCCTGACAGACGGCTTCTTGAGAGACCCATTTGTCTTAATGGGACTTCAGGAGCGAGTCCTCTTGGTAACAAAAAATGGTGACAAACTTACAATCTCTCTCTCAGACTCCACATAATCTGTCTCTCTGTCCATAGTTGAGAAGAAGAGTAGTTTAAGCTCTCATAGGTGCAGTTTCTGGATGAACAACTGGCCCATTAACCTGTGACTGGTGTAGTGAGAAAGAAAGATGGTGCTCTTATGTACTGGTTTGAGTCAATTCAATAAGCGACTACAAGGCTGATGTTCAAAGGGATAGTTCACCTGAAAATGAACATTCTGTCATCATTTACTCACCATCATGTTGTTCCAAACCTCTATGAGTGACTTTCTTCTGTGAAATACAAAAGGCAAAATTCTGAACACGGTACTGATCACCGTTTTCCATGACATTACAACGGGGACTAAAGCTTTCAAACTTGAAAAAAAGACCATAAAAGTATCATAAAACTAGACCATTCGTACACTATATTCAAAGTCTTCTGATGGCCTATGATAACATTTTGTGAAACACAGGCCAAAACAACATGGTGAACAAGTTGCTAATGCATAAATAACTGCTGTATTCCCCAGTTACTCTCAACACAGCCTACATGACCTTAATTTACAGTATTGAGTCTTACACATCAATTCTTGCCATCTGAGAGAGAGAGAGATAGGCAGAAAATGTGTGCATATGATGTATTTGTGGCTAAAGATATAAAAGCAGCCTTGGAAAAGCAGTGTAAAAGCAGTATGCACTCTCTTTTAGAATGCATCAAGGACTATCATATACACCCTGTCTGCTGTTGTTTTAACTTCATATTAACATTAGATAATGATTCCAGCTATGTGAACATTACATTTGTATGGTGCATCAAAAGTGACTCGCAGTACAGTAAACATGAAAGATAAAGTGGAATACATGTCATGCCAACTGGGTCATATCCATCTGTTTCACAAAATGGACAGACATATGAGCAGTCTGAGGACACTGGACTGTTAGTTACACAATCATCATTATGAAGACTTTGGTGATCTCAAAAATAGCAACTATGAAAATTACTCTTAGCATGAGACTGTAATAAACATAATGTGGATATGTGTGGAACGACAGACAGAGCTAAACTAACAAAAGTATTGGGACACCCCTCCAAATCATTGAATTCAGGTGTTTCAATCGCTTCCATGGCCACAGGTGTACAAAATCAAGCACCTAGGCATGCAGACTGCTTTTACAAACATTTGTGAAAGAATCGGTTGCTCTCAGGAGCTCAGTGAATTGTACCGTGATAGGTTGCCACCTGTGCAATAAGTCCATTCGTGAAATTTCCTCACTACTAAATATTCCACGGCCCACTTTTAGTGGTATTATAACAAAGTGTAAGCAATTAGGAACAACAGCAACGAAGTGGTAGGCCACATAAAATACAGAGGGGGGTCAGCGCATGCTGAGGCGCACAGTGCTCAGAAGTCGCCAACTTTCTGCAGTCAATAGCTACAGACCTCCAAACTTCGTGTGGCCTTCAGATTAACTCAAGATCAGTGTGTAGAGAGCTTCATGGAATGGGTTGTTGTGGAGGGGGGATTTTGGTGTGGGGTTGTTTTTCAGGGGTTGGGCTTGGTCCCTTAGTTCCAGTGAAAAGAACTCTTAATGCTTCAGCATACCAAGACATTTTGGACAATTTCATGCTCCCAACTTTGTGGGAACAGTTTTGGGATGGCCCCTTCCTGTTCCAACATGACTGCGCACCAGTGCACAAAGCAAGGTCCATAAAGACATGGATGAGCGAGTTTGGTGTGGAGGAACTTGACTGGCCTGCACAGAGTCCTGACCTCAACCCGAAAGAACACCTTTGGGATGAATTAGAGCGGAGACTGCGAGCCAGACCTTCTCACCAACATCACTGCCTGACCTCACAAATGCGCTTCTAGAAGAATGGTCAAAAATTCCCATAAAACCACTCCTACACCTTGTGGAAAGCCTTCCCAGAAGAGTTGAAGCAGTTATAGCTGCAAAGGGTGGGCAAACTCCATATTAAACCCTACGGATTAAGAATGGGATGTCTTTAAAGTTCATGTGCATGTAAAGGCAGACGTCCCAAAACTGTTGGCAATATAGTCTATAAAGCAATAGGATGGATGGATGGATGGATGGATAGGGTAATTGCTGGCACATGAGCAAAACAGTGTGATTAACTTTAAAATGGCACTTTATGACAAAATGTTTGCTAACTCCTGCCTTAAACATTTGCCAAACAGCAGCAATAGAACCTGCTATTATGTGCACTGAATGTTTAGCACTGCTCATATTCATCCTTGTTAATTAATGAATGAAGTATTTTCCCTTAAACTGTTTGATGTATCCTGAATGTCTCTTAATTTGTTTGAGGTTGTATAAAGATAGATGGATGTTTTATAGACTAACCGTTATGGATATATCAGGGTGCAACAGTGTATGAATGATTCTACTCCTGATGAAATAAAGCCGTGTGTGTGCGTGTGTGTGTGTGTGAGTTATGAGCAGCTGATGTGTAAGTACTCTGTGGCTGTACTGGATCTTTCTGTGGTTTAATTAGGTCATGTAATGGTCAGCCTCAGGGCAGGGCTGATAAAAGAGTCCCGGGACAGTTCAGTGGACGGGACACTATTCACAGCTTTATGATCTCTCTTCAGTCTCACATGCATGGTACTGAAAAAGCATTCCAAAAGAATTCATCAGAAAATTCACCAGTATATAACCCCTAATGTATAACATTAATATGTACCCTCTCTTGAAGACCTGATATTCATTTCAAAAACTTCCCTTAAATAATTAAGAAGCCATTTAGCAGATGATTTCATTAGAGCTGTTGTATAACAGGGTCAGTTCTCCTGGAGTAACCTGAGTTTAAGTGTCTTGCTCAAGGGCTCAATTCTTTGACCACCACATGATTACACTACCATAAAACCACAGGAAAACAATTAAAAACTCAAAGCAAATTTAGTCAGTGATCAAAACCTGTCAGGCAAACTATGGTACATCACAGTGGAATGTATAGAACATCACTGGATGAGGTCGCAGTTGGCAGATATGGAGCAAACTAGTTCATGCTCTGTTAGTTTTAACTCTTGCTCTCATGTAGAGTAGATATACCGTGCTTGTTAACACACTAAGACATCCTTATATACAGGAACTTATAACTCTACAGCTTGGAAAAAGGGGTGTATTATAAAAATGAGATCTCAGTTGTTTTTCTATGACAGCAATGAGATTAATATGAGCACATATTGAGACTTTAATTAAACTCTAGTAGTCTCACATATGTCTCCTCTAGAGCTTGCAATGCCAGCTAAACTCTTGCTTGTTAGTTGTCCATGACTTTAGTTCTTTAAATCTTTCTAAACTGCCATTGTGTCAAAAGTTTGGGGTCATTATGATTTTTAAAAAATATATGAATACTGAAATTTAGCAAGGGTGCATTAAATTGATCAAAGACATTGACAGTACAAAACATTATAACGCTACATAAGATTTCTATTTAAAATAAATTATTTTCTTTCAAACTTTTTATAAATCAAGGAATCCTCAAAAAAAAAAAAAAAAAGTTTTATAGTTTCCACAAAAATATTAAGCAGCACAACTGTTTTCAATAATAAGAAACGTTTCTTGAGCACCAAATCAGATCGGCAAATTAGACAGTGTGTGTGTGTATGATTGGATCATTATTGCAGTGATTATTATATTTCTAGCATGTTATATGACTGTAAATCTATGCACCTCTTGATGTAAATAAATGTTGTGATGTTATTTCCATCAAGAGGTGCATCAATTTTTGGTCAAGATCTTGTATTGACAATGCAAGAGGTGAGCACTCTGTAAAGTCTCCTCCAGCATCCCAAGACTTTCACTGAAATTTAGGTCTGGACTCAGAGGTGCCATTTCATGTGTGAAAATGATTCTTCATGCTCCTTCCAAACCATTCTTTCACACTTTGAGCCTGATGAATCTTGACATTGTCATCCTGGAATATGGCCATGATGTGTCTTCCAACATGGTTGTTAAATAAATGAAAAGCTACACCCTCCATCAAATAGGGTTAGAAGAACTGTTGCCAAACATATAATGGATAACATGTATAACATTTCATGTTATATATGTTGCATAACATGTATGGAATCAACTGTATAACAAGAGTAGGAAGAAGCCCACATTCACCTCATGTGCTCTCATAAGCCTCTAAAGGACAGAGTCCCCCAAAGAGTCTCCCAGATATTCCAGTACTGTTTTCCCAAACGTGTCATCCCTATGACTGACTACACCTCCACATTCTGTCTGATCGTGCCGTCTAGCAAACGGCTGCCACTCCGAGCCCTCGTTAAATCTCCCATCAGTCACTTCACAGGATCAAGAGATTACGCATCACAGCCAGTGTCATCTCCGTCAAGACCGCGGATCAGCACGCTGTCAAATCCACACACAGGTACCACAATCCGGGCACTGCATTCAAAGGAGCAAGAAAGAGTGAAAACAGCAGAAAATGGGGGAATACACTGAAAATGCCTTATGTGGTAAACATCAATGCTTGAGATGTTCTTGTTCACACCTTAAACACTCACTCTCTTTTATCAGTATGTGTTCAGTGTAGCGTAGAATGTCAGAACAGCAGTGGAGCTTGAATGTGTGTAGATTGCCTGAATTTCAGCTGAAGAAAAACATGGATGGTCTTTGTCTCCCATCAGCCTATGGCTAAACAGTAAGGACACAACCAGTGTAAGTTTAAGGCCAGTTGACAAAAATGGTCCTATATTGTGTTCATTGATTATACACACCAAGGTTTTTACATCATGCAAACATTTGGATTTGTGTAAAATGCATTTGTAATAGGGATGCACCGATATCAATAAATCATATAAAGTCTGGCCAATATGCTGCAGTGTTGTTATTGTTAACTAAAACTAAAACAATAAAATGGTTTTAATTAATTGAAATAAAGCTGAAATTACTGGCAACTGAAATACATAAGTTTAAGTTACAGCACTAAAATTAAAATTAAAACTGAAGTAAATAAAAAATAATTGAAATAAGAAAGCTAAAAAATAAATATTCAAAAACTAATATAACTCATAATAAGAATGACAAATGCATATTACTAAAATTAAAATATAAAAACTGAAAATATAAAAATTAAAGCAAAATCAAAATAATAATAATAAATACTATAATAGTATATAAATACTAATGATAATCAGTGATAATAATAAAACACTGATGAAAAGTAATAATGATAGCAAGCTGATGTTTATTTTCATGTTATGGCCGATAAATACATTGGCCGTTTCTCAAAACCAAGTTTCGCAAACTTCGGACTCGCGTCCTTGGTAGTTGGGACTTGGCAAGTTCGACTCAGGAGAACGGACTCCTGTGGACGGGAGAACACAAGTCCAGTGATTCTGCAAATGGAACAGCAGCGTACTTGATAACGTCACTCAGCTCGCTCTGGCTTCTCCGGTTATCTCTGTATGTATGTTTTAGCCAACAATAAAACGAAATTTGTTATAAAACACCACTCTGCCTTTTTTCGTTTTATTTAAAAAACAAACAAAAACATATTAATAGTCTCAGGCAATGAGTGATTGATTTTCTGCAATGTCTGCATATATTTATAACAAAACGAAATATTAAACAACCCTGCCTCTTTTCGTATATATTTCAAAAATATTAAATTTAATACTATTTGTGCATACTCTGATTAACTTCACTGTAATAAAATGAAATAGGCTATAACATAAAACAAAACCATGTCTCTATTTGTTTTATGTCAGTTTTAATGATCAATAATAGCCATTATAAAAGGTAAGAATATACAAGAAGAAATAAAGCAAACAATTCAGTCAAGCTTACAAAATCAGCGCTTTAGTAGGATACAAAAGTTAAATAGCCATATATAAAGTTATGAAACGT
The DNA here is from genome assembly GCA_003731715.1 of Anabarilius grahami. Taxonomy (NCBI): domain Eukaryota; kingdom Metazoa; phylum Chordata; class Actinopteri; order Cypriniformes; family Xenocyprididae; genus Anabarilius; species Anabarilius grahami. Next base: position 3,224,870 of record RJVU01053773.1, read on the forward strand.
CACGTTGCCCTCAGCCAAAACGGAGCCAGCGGCAAACGTCAGAAGGACTAGCCGAGGTAAGGCTGCTCTCGGCTGGGTACATGAGCGCTGAGCGTCCGGTGATCGCCTGGATCTCACAACTCCGACAACGTCAGATCAAATTGTCAGAAAGGCGCAATCTTTATCAATAAACCACAAATTTGAGCTTTAAACCAGCACATTTTCGCCTGAAAAACTCTTAAAACTACATATCATGACATAATAACAGTAATATGTTTAACTTATGCAGGGTTTCTCCTTTACTATTGACGCTTGCTGGTTAGTACAAAATGCATTCTGGGATACCTGGCTGTCTCAAGTCTGCACAAGTCACCTCTTGATGCATCCTCGATAAAAGGGGCGGATCAAGAACACATCCGGGAATTTGAACTGAACTTGGCTAGATGCGAACTTTGAATTGGAACAGTACTTGGACAGCGACTGATGACGTTTCACAAGTCCACAAGAACACAAGTACAGACAAGTACGCATATTGAGAAACGGCCATAGTTCTGTCACGAAATTCTAGATGGTGCAAGCTGATGGGTCTTAACGCAAGCTGATGATAATTACAGCATTAACTACAGGTACAAGCTGATTTGCCCATGTCACATTTGCAGCCAATGAGCTTGCTGCTCACACATTTAAATGGCTGGTTACATTCACTATAGCAGTTTGCAGTGCGCTTCACAGTTCCACTAAAACCCTCCACCTTCCCCAGCTCCACCTGTATAGATCTGCTATGGGTTATTGATATATGCTATTTGTGCAGCAGCACCGTCTTACTCGCAGCAGCATATCGGCATATGTATTGGCAGTAGCAAGTTCCTGTACTTGCCCAGCAGCAGCAATAATCTACAACAACAGCAATAATCTACAGCAGCAGCAATTCAGCAGCAGCGTAGCAGATCTATTCCGCCAAGACCAAATACATTAACATTGTCATATCCATTACCATGCTAACAATCTTCAGAGACTTGTCATGATAAAACTAATAATTAGAGATGCACAGATTTTCCGCAAAATTTCTTTGCGGATACCAATACCTGATTAATTTAATCTGCCGATACAGATAGTTTGTTTTTGTCTTGGTACATCACTGTAATATAAGACGTTAAAATTAACAACAGAGCTATTATATTCAACTGCTATTTATTTTCGGATATAATAATTACACAAATAAAAAATTAAATGTTTGTATAACTCGGTGTAACTCAGTCGCACAAGGTAGTTTTCATAAACACTTGGCATGGTAAGTTTCCTGAGGTAAATGCAACATTAAGTGACACTGTTCACAACCTGTTTTTCAATGGATCTTTCCATTTTTCCATGGTTGAAACACTGATTGAGCGATTACATGAGACACGAGACATTTCGTTAAGTTGTGTGAGTTGCAGTCTGACACATTTTTTTTGCCCCCATGATATAATCGGCCCTGATCATCGGCTGTTTTTAAACAAAAATAATTGCCTTTATCGGCTGATTCATTGGTGCTAAAGATTACATTTATATATCAAAAATCGACCGACACCAAAAATTTGTATCAGCCAAAAAGCAATATGGTACCGATATATCGTGTATCCCTAATTTGAACCAATAGTTGAGATCTGTTGAATCAGTCTGATGAGAAATGGTGAATTGGTACCAACGTTGGAGCAGCAAATATATTTAAATTATGTATAGTACAAAACTGAATTGGATTTGTTAATATTATCTCATAGACTAGCACAGATTAAGAAGTCAAAATTGCAAGGATGAGTTCAAATGGGTTTAAAATTACGAACCAGCAGTTATATTTCAGACTGTGTGTTTGAATTTACTCCTATCTCAAGTTACAGCACAGCTTTTTTGTAATGAAATCTTACCATTAAATGTCCCTGTAACAAACTGTCTGACACATTCAAAAGGAAGTTACTCTGCTATAAAGCCACATACACAGTCTGATGGAATGCACTGCAACAAACACACATACACACATGCTCTTGTACAAGACAGACACGTAGAGAAGTGTCAGAGAGAGAACGGGATACCTTACTGTTGATTTTGGACTTCTTGGCGTCCTTGCGGGGCTTCCTGTTCCTCCGCTCTCTGCCGTCTCTCCGTCCGAGCGCTCCCCCCATCTCCTCTCATCACACACTCATCCGCCACATGCCCTCTCACCTATCGCCCTGTCTTCTCCTCCAAGTCCTCTCTCTCTCTCTCTCTCTCTCTCTCTCCACACACTCACGTCTCGCCGGAGTGCTGCCCGCTCACACTCTCTCTCACATGCGCGCACACACGCTACCGTCCGGCGTGTGATGAAGGGGTGATTTTGTTGGATGCAGAGACGGGGAGGGCAAGTGAGGGAGAGAGGGAGGAGAAAAGGAGGAATAGGGGGAGATGTGGCGGTAGTTTTGAGGAAGGGAGGGGGAGACGATTTGGGGTTGAGCCAGTAAGGAAAAAGCTCACGCTTACTCATTCACACTCATTCGTTCACGCTGACAGTGTGTGTCCCATAGATAGCAGTGATGAAACGGCTCCACATTCTGACAACACACACACACACACACACTATGCAGCCGACTGCAGCATGCTCATTGACCAGAACAGATACGACTGCGACTACATTAAGCTCCGCCTCCTGCTTGATGTGATTGGATGGAGGCAAACCAGGGTGGTATGCTTTTCTCTCTCTCTCTCTCACTTTGATGTCTAAGGTGGGACTTGTGGTTGGTTGATTAAATGATTGTTTATTCAGACTGCTTGGAAACAGTACTGATAGACCGGCCAGGATGTCTACATGCTAGAGATGGATATGAATGTGTGAGATGCATTTTAAAGTCGGTATGAAACGGAAGTTAAGAGAAGAGAAGAGAAGAGAAGAGAAGAGAAGAGAAGAGAAGAGAAGAGAAGAGAAGAGAAGAGAAGAGAAGAGAAGAGAAGCAAAAAAAAGAAATTCGGTTCGACCAAATGACCAAACTGCACTTTCACAAACACATTCTAGGTGCTTAAATTGGATGACTGTAACACAGTTCACATATGTGGGAAGAAGGAGGCGGGAACCGGCGAACGTTCAAACAAAAACTTTAATAAATAAACCAACACAAAACGAAAGTAACGCCGGCAGACCCTCGCGGACGTCTGCCGGCCACACAAACATAATAAAACATAACGTAAAGTCCAGGCCTGGTCCTCTCTCGTCCTTAACTGTCGTCGCTCCTCCTTTTATGCTCCCGGAGCTCCTCCGTGAGGGACTCGAGGCCGGTGCGCCTCACAGGTGACGATCATTATCACTCGCGCCACCAGCCTCGCGCCGTTCTCTCACGGCTCTCGCCCGCCCTGGTCGCCACAATGACATTTGGCCATTTCGAGATTACTGGGCTATAACCAGAATGGGTTTCCTTCCCATCAGGTCATTTTCATGCTCTACCGACAGCATTGCCAATGGATAATATAACATTTCAAACAAACACAGACATAATATTAATAATATCATTTATAATAATTACTAAGAGCTGCATTAATATTAATTTGAATAACTTTAAGTAATCCTGGCCTTCTGGTTGAGAACCACTGCTGTAGTGAAATATGTAATATAATTAGGGTTGTCAAAAGTACCGACTTCGGTACCAAGTCGGTACTGAAATTTTAAAAATGTGACGATACCAGCATTTCCTCCTAGCATTTTGAGTGCTGTTGAGCGGATTCTTAAACACCTCTGATTGGCCATTGTGTTCACGAGCTCAACAGATATGTCTGTGATTAACCACAATGATCAACGCTTCAAAAACATGTTGTAAATAGACATCTTTGATGCTCTTCACTAAGCACTTACACAAGATACACACGGGAGCGTTTGAAAGCAGGCGTCTATCAACGGATCCATATATCAGCGGATATATTAGGGATCCGCTAATAGATGCCTGCTTTCAAGCGCTCCCGTGTGTATCTTGTGTAAGTGCTCGGTGAAGAGTATCAAAGATGTCTATTTACAGCATGTTTTCGTCACATTTTTTAAATTTCTCTTTTACTTGGTACTGAAGTCTGTACTTTTGTTTGTTTAACATAGATACAGTATTAGCCATTCAAATAGCTAAGTCTGCCTCTTCAGACACTAGTCCAGACCACTGCAGTGGTAACAATTTGCACCAATATAATGAACTCATACAGGGTCAGGCATTTGCTGCAGTCTGCTTTAATCTTACACATACACAGACTGCATTAAAGATGTGTTTATAAAAGAGGAAGGCACAAAAATCCCAAAAATATCCAGACAGACACACACACACACAGAAAGAGAAAGAGAGCGCTAAGGTATGGCAGTTTTGTTTTCCCACTGCACTTAATAGGTCTGTAATATCATTCAAACTTAGTATAAATATGCTTCAAGTCTTCTATTATATTTATGAACAGACAATGCAATGGGACATGTGCATGGGACACTCCTGAAATGAACTACAGTAGAACTCAAAACAAGTATAGTTCCCTTTCGAAGGGAACTCCACTCTGCGTTTGCAGTAAACGCATTGGGGAACGCCACGTGACCCAGGTGTCTGAAAGCACTATCCAAAAACTCCAATTCCTATTGGCCGGCGACAGCCTATGATGTCATACGGCGCGACCCGGAAGTATAAAGGAGCGCCTGGAGAGACAGCCAGCATCTCATCGTCTTTCGGTCCTGTTCTGTCTGATTGCATCTCCGGTAGGGTTTTTTATATATACCTTACGAACGTTCATGAGAGTGTGTTTATCCGTGTCCCAGGGTTTGACACTGGATATACATATTTTTCTGGGCGTTCTCTGTCTGGAGAGGAGCACGCATACACAGTGCTTGAGGGCACTGCTGTGTGTTTGTCTGTTGTTTACTCTGTTCTCGTTTGGCACTCTTCCCGAGGGAAGAGCTGTCTGCATCTCTGCCTGGTGGTTCTGGCCCCTGTTTGTGCTGAGGCTTAACAGTGGCTGCAACCATAGGGCTCGTAGACGAGCTCGTTGGGAAGTTTGAGAAAGTTTTATTCTCTCTCAACTTCCCTGGGGCTGGCGAGAGCGACCGGATGACGATGACGTT